>JAWWEO010019926.1:0-11888 GCA_035582975.1 Ormyrus labotus | reverse complement strand
TGCGAATTTCGGAAATTTTAACATTAATTCGAACGCTAGTTTTACGCTGACTAGAATTTCGCGCGATCGAGAGAGTCGAGGAAATAACCTGGGCGCAAATACACCTGGGTACCTTCCTACTAGGGCTAGATCGGCAAGAGTTCACCGACGACTCTCCTCGACTCGCGAAAACTCGCAAATTTATACTATTTCGGGGAGAAGGGATTCTAGCGCTATCAATCCCTTCTTCCCGTAAGTAGTACTTTTATCAAAAGAAGGGAGCGAGCGCGGAGAGGGGATTCTCCGAGTTCGCTCACCTCTCGTTAACGGCTTAAAACTAAACACAATCAAATCTTTTGAATTTTTATTCCTTGTTCAGAGCTACTTAGTGCTCTGTCACAAAATAACCTTAAAAATGAGGTTCAAGGTCAAATCAGAGGTCACCGTTGGGTTCCTCGTTGAAAGTTACCTAGGGTATGACCTTTGTTTGTTTTCTTTTACTATAAAAATCGCAAAATTTCCAGGGGTATCCATACTTTTTCCTCACCTTGTATATCTGTGTGCGTGGATGTGTACGAATGTGTGTAAGTAGCTTTAACTTGTGACTGATAGGTTTTCTGGTCATAATTTAAGTATTTGTAGCCGAGAATTTTAACTCATCTGTGAGCATTTATATGATATCACTAATTTTAACAATTTTGACTTACTGCGCTTTTATAGTATTACTTAGTATTAGGATGGCTGTGATATCATAATGTGCAATATTTACGGTATTATTTAGTATTAGAAACGCCTTCCACAGCCTTGCCCTCGAGCCTGACGGCCCCAGGTCTGCCTTGCGGCTTTCCTGTGCAGGTGGGGATCCGCATATACCATGGAGCAAGCTCCCTCTCGGGGTCCTAATAGTCTCAGGGCACCCCTTGGGGACTGCCCCTAACTTGGCTACACAGCCACGAATCGGCTTGTCGATTTGTGCAAGTCGGGCTAGGCCCCGAAGGAACGCTTGCAGCGCCAAATGTCCAGAAAAACTTAACTCATTCAAAATTTACCTGCGCTTACGACCCGCTTTAAGCCTTGTCGACCGCTCGCCTAGTTCTATCCGTAACAGACCACTGTACTTTAAATCTTTTGTAATCGATACAAATAAACGAATATCTATCTATCTATCTATCTATCTCTCGAGACGGCTCAGCTGAGCCATCTCGTTACAGTACCCTTAGAATTTTTTTTCACGCAAAGTGATTTCCATGAGGCTTCCGTTGATGAAGAAGGTGGCCATTATGGTCCTGGAGTGGACGACTTAATATAAGTTGAAAAAAAGAAATTTAAATCAATATAAATCGTACTTAAAACTTTTTTTTTCGAAACGACATTTTCTAAGTCGGTGTGCACGATATCTCAAGAACGGCTCAAACGATCGCTACAAAATTTTAACCACTTGTTTACAACATGATTCTGGTGTACTTGCACGATCGATATTGTAATTAAGATTTTTTTCTTTTTTTTATAATTGGAAAATGAGCTATTTTTTACCGAAAGAAGTTTCGAAATACGAATTTTCAATTCTAACATGCGCCATTTTCTCAAAAATTAATATTTTGGAAATTTGTTTCTTTCAAGTATACAGAAATGTTATTATTTAACTAACCTTACTGGGTTTTTTGTTTGAGATGATCCAGTCTTGAGTTCTGCTGCACACCGCAAAAAACCTTGTTTTGGACTTCTGGGAGATCGGCTACAGTCGCGTCATTTGTGGCTAATTTTCCGTAAAAAAATTTTTAAAACTTTTTCAAATGATAATTATTTGAACCAAAAATAGTTTGTTATTAAATAATAAAACCCGTCGCCACAAAAAAATTCCCAAAGGAAGCGTTTTTTTTCCTCTTCTAAGTGTACCTAACCCTTTAAAGGTTAACTACCACTTATTACACCGTCAAGTGGGAGTTTTTATCCTTGAAGGTGAGTTTATACCGTTGAAAGAAAACATGTGTCTAATATTTTTCAATGTCCTACTCTTATACCAAGTTCATTCAAATCGGTGAGTTACACTTGAGTAGGTTTACTTGTAAGAAGTGGCTCCTAAATCTAGTGGCACCGGTCAAATGTAATGGTTTTTATCAAGTTCTACAATTCTATATTTTTAATGAGCAAAAGTATAGATTTTCACCTAAACGTTATGTTATATACATTTTTAATTCGTAAGATTATTTTAAAATTTTTATTATAGAAAATTTATATTTATCTAAATAAATTTTTATTACAGATCTAGTGAAATTGCAGCCTACGTAGCGAAATTACAATTTGCTCAATGTACTTATCTTCTTTCTGTATACTGGCTAGAAACACTGAGAGTGTCCAACAGTCCAGAACCAAGTTTACAACCTATAATGGAATATCTAAGTGATACTGAATTGCAGAAAGATAAAAATGGAATGTGGCAATGTATATGTAGCATCGGTGATTTGGTTTTTATTAAATTTAAGGATGTAATGCAACATAAGCCTAAAAACGAACAACGTGAACGCGAACTCGAGAGCCATGCACAATTTCTTCTCGTATATTTTAATAATGTACACAAACAAATAAGACGCGTTGCAGATAAATATTTAAGTGCCTTAGTTGATGCATTTCCGCATTTATTATGGAATTGCCGAGTACTTTGGTGTATGCTTGACATTTTACAAGTACTTTCATTCTCACTTCAATTGGATCCAAACGAAGAAACTCCTATTCTTAAAATACCCGAGACTCCTTACAGTATTCAACTTATGGAAAGCCTTGATGATAGAGAAGTATGACTTACTTTTTATTTTCATAAATTTTATGATAAAGATAAATGTGTAAAATTGAATTTTGATTTATCATATTACAAAATAACACGATAATGCTTGGGTTATTTAATTTAAATATACTGTAAACTTTGATTATTGCTTACTATTTGTATAATTTTAAATATAGACTCCATTTATTAAAAGTTTTTTGAGCACTAAATACGTTGAACATAATGCATTTCAAATATCACCAAGAGAGTCATATATACCTGACGGTGAAGAAATTTATTAGAAAAAACTAACGCTGATTATCGTTAGTATCATATATCCGCGTATATCTCTTGAAATCTGTTAATCAAGCGCATACGCATGGCTAATAAAATTAAATGTAGTTATTACCTATAAAATTATGATAGTACAACATTTGGGATTTGCACGGAGGAATGTTTCGCTGTATATTCTTACGTCGCTACAGGCCGAACAACTTTTTAATTAAACACGGAGAGAAAAAACTTAAATTGTCGCGATGAAAATGTTTCACGGCGTGAGCGATGTAGTTTACCGAAGGCTTTAAAAACATCATTCCTTGATTTCTTGCAAGGAGGGTGCACAATCCAATGGTCGATAACGCTTTCTTGCAAGGCTACAACCGCCACTTCTTTTGGTAGAAACTTTCTTTCTTCATCATAGAAACCTTGTATGTCTATCCTGTAATCCATTCGCAAGCAAGACATTGTATCGTTGTTAAGTAGACTAACTGAAATTTAGATGCGCTCTGCGACTCATATACCGCTGTACGTATCATATTTTTCGTTGTTAAGCATTAAAAATAGTTATAATTTGTCTCGAAGAATGAATTTCGAATACATTGTCGTATTCGGCGTAAACTAGACAATTTTTGGTAGATTTTAGTGCGTTTTCGAAGTCTACTTTTGCACGTATACTACCGGAACGCATGAGATTGCAATGAGTAGCGCAATGCGTCGATAAGTCAGGCATGACATCGAAGGCCGTGAGAAAACTACCCCTTGCGGTAGCTGTAGCGGTTGATTCCTATTCGTTCGTTCAAAAAATGAATACCGGTACTGCTAAAGAGCATCTGAAACGCGTCGTTATGTAGCCATGAGTCATCGTCTGCAAAACGGGGCTGCAACTATCGGCTAGGAATTTTTTTGCACTCTGTCGACGTAAAGCGAAAGATAGTTGATCGAAAAATGTTGAAAGTTGAAGGGATTTAATCTGCGATTTCCGTTGAAAGCTTTGTTGTCGACAGAGCCTATAATAATTCTTTTCGGTAATTGTCCGAGAATAACGTTGTCCAGTGCATCGCCAAGGCTTTTATTTTGACGCGTGTTATCGGATATTTTGCGGCAGTTTTGACCAAAGCAGTGTTAGCGTGCACGAACCAAACATCGGTACTGATTTTTGTCCTTTGTTCGAGGAGCGTGATTTCTCTTATTTATTTTTACTTTGAACTTGCCATCGGTCGAAACGTTTGTTAAACGAAAATCATTTCTACAACGTTGAGTAACACCTTATTTTGGTTGAATACGTCGCAGTGCAAATGACCAATCATGTCAAATACTCTTTCGTTCCCGCTGCGTAACTGCCTCATCGAAAACCCCGATGCATTGTCACACCAAAAGTCATTCTCGAGGGTTGATGCAGGTTTGTACTGGAGATAATTGCTACTTTCTACATATAGAAGTCCGCGCGCCAGGAAGTACAAACAAGTCGAGTTCTCTGGATATGCATTCGTTTGGATAGGTGTTTAAAGGGGGTGGAGGGGGGAGGGTAAGGTTAATTGGATGAAATAAGGCATATTTTTAAGAATTTTTTGGCGATACAATTTATTCAGTCAATTTCTATATAACAACAACCCTACCCTTAAGTTTCCATAAACAATTACTTCTAACTTCAGTATCTCCCGATACTCCCTCTGGAATTTCCATGTAGATATCTTCAGGTTTAACTTCAGGTTGAGTTTATTTGCTATTGCCAAGAATGATCTTACTAAAATCAATCTTGACACAGGAGCGTATGTTTTTCTTAAGTCATAAATACTTTTATCCTTAAATCCCCTGATTACTAATCTTGCTTTGTATTTCAATCTTCCTGACTTCAATTTCTCTTTTAAACACTCATCTTGAGTCCAAGATATCAGTGTCAACACCAGGTTTGGTTTCACGAAAGCACTATCAGCATAGTTCATGACTGAAGGACTGGTAGCCCCGGACGATGGTTTAATGACGAAATTGAAGCTCGAATTCTTTTTAGTTTTATTTTAGAAGTGAGAATTCAATTAAACTAAATAAAATAAATAAAAATTTAATTTAATTAAAACTAAATAAAAATTCCATTATGCATTGGTACCAATTTTGCGTAAAATTATTATATATATAATATAATTGCGTAAAATTTTACACAAATTTATTTATGACACAATTTTTAGGTAAAATAGGGATAAAACTTTGAAGAGTATAAAATTAATAATTAAAAATGTTAGTTTTTCGTAACTATAATATTTTTTTACTAATTTATTTTATATAATTTTAAGGATCAACAATTTCAGGTTGTGTTAATTCAACGTTAATGCTGTCGGTTCAAAGTTGGTGCAATTCCCAGAATCCTTAATATATTGACTGGTTTACAATAATGCATTTATTGTGCTTAAGGGGGTTATATACTGAAAAAAGTTGCAAAAATCAATTTTTTTTTATTTGATTTTTCGATTCTATACTTTATCCAAAATGTAGAAAAAAATTTTCAGACATAAGTTTAAAAAATTTCAAAAGTTACAGGTTAAAATATAATTTTCTAAAAATACTAAAATTTACATTTGCTAAAAAAATCACTAAAAATATTTTAATTATTATTTTAACATTATCAAACATTTTTTTATGCATTATATATTATGCTTTATTGATTTTTAATGATTTTGTAAAAGAATTTCAATTTTGAAATTTCGAATAAGCTCACTCATCGCGTTTCAGTCGTGTCGTCACAGTCGCCATAGACTGTGCGTTTTGTCAGCTGATCGCATTTTAGTCTTAATGTTTTACCTCATGCATACGTTGAGCTTAAACATGTTTGTTTATTCTTTGTAATAAAGTTTGAAATCATTTAATGTCTTCAAAGAAAATACGCCTGGACACAGAGCTACTATTTCAAAGCAGGTAAATTTTAAAGTTCCATTATTATTTCCAGCTGTCAAGCTAAAACGAACTTTCATTTTTCTGTTTCAGGTCCTCTTTAGCCATCATTAGGCTTTACTTGTTAGTGTTTTTTTATACATTATTGTGTTTTAAATGTTATTATAAAGTGTAATTCTGTAAGTGCTGTTATAGATCTGCACTTTCCAGCAGTGTGGCAGGATTATTTTATTTACAGAGATTATGCTGGCTTACACATCGTGCACCTGGATTACAACAAGCTTACTCTTATTGAAGAGGAAAGCATCATGAAGTTCTTGATTTAGTAATGATACTGATACTACTCGAGTAATGCTGATACAAGCTTTTAATGGTAGTTTGACAAAGAGGTACTTTAATTGCCTATAGAGGAGTTCTTTTCTTTCTGACAATGGAGTGCGAACATCTTTAGTCATCTTCAACTTTTCAAGACAAATGGTAATTGTAGTTTAAAAATTAGTTTAATTAACACCAACTGGAGAATTTTCAACGGCGTAATTTCTATTAAGGGTAGGGTACAGTCACAAAAAAATTCTGTATTAAATAATATATATTTACAGAAATGTAACTATGCTTTAGTTACATAAAAGTAGAGAAAGAAAAAAATTTTTAACTTATTTCAATCAAATTTGAAAGAGTTTTACTTTAAAAAGTAATCAAAAAAGATGCTTTATCGAAATGTCTCTTATGGGGCAAAGTTTTAGATATCACCAAAAACTATACTTTTTTAATACGTAGTGCCAAGACCTGCAACCTTACACAGGCTTTTGTTCGTATACTCAAAAATGTAAATTAAAGACCTTTTTGAATCAGCGAAACATTAAAAAAGTGAAAAAATGCTCTATTTTTAACAATATTATTTCCAATAAAAAACTGAAAAATTATTTGAAAGACAAAAGCCTGTGTAACTTTTTTATAAACATAAGAACCAACCTCCTTTCACTATTTCCAGCTAGATTTAAAGAAACTTGCCCCGTAAGGAACATTTGGAAAATAGAAAAAGTTGATTTTGAGAAAAACAAGATTAAAGATTCACTCATAAACACTTTAAAAATTTTTTACTTCAGCGGTTCAAAATTTCCCAGCACCATACAACACTTCTTCCTGCTTTTTTAATGAAGTTTCCGATGACTGCTGATATTTTTTTTAATTTGGTACACTTATCTAGACTAAGAGATTCGTTTCCAGCTAATTTCTGTTTTGACTACTTCCATGGCACTTGAAGATTAAAAAAATGTGTTCAAAAAAGGTACATTCTTCTTGATTTATTTTCTCTCTTTGAGTACAACATAATGAGTGAAATTTGTGTGCTCGTTGATGCCATGTGCTATTATTAAAAGATACACTGATATATAAAATTTCATTTATGATATATATATAATTGTCTCAGTTGATAAATTTACAAGCGATTCACTCACTCACTTAGTGTATTCAATGTTTTTAATCAAGCTCTTCCTTGCTGAATAATTAACAAACAAAATTTGTTTCAAGATTATCTATTTTTCTCTTCTTTAGAGCATAATAACTTTTTAGTTGCAAGTTTCTGTAGATTATTCTGTTTTGCTGAATGATGGTTTCTATTTATTAACTTCATTTTGAGCAAATAAATAGAATAAGTGTCAGCCAACAAATGAAATAAACAGTAGCAGCCGACGCGCATACAGTGTTACATTACAATACATATGCCATAACCTTAGGGTGCATTCTTATTGTCGAATCCTGACTGTCCTGACCCAACATAGACGTTACATACTATGTATTTCGTATTATGAATCAAAATTAAAAAAATAAAGCGCTATTAATTTTTATAAAATTTCATTAAAAATTCGTTTTTTTTTTGTTTTATTATTTAAAAATTAAGCATTGAAATTTTTGTATTTTGACTCTAATGAATGCTTTACACATTCTTTGATACTTCTACAACACATTTCTGAAATAAAAAAAAATGAGTTTTTTGGTGATTTTTGACTGTACTCTACCCTTAAGGGGGTTATATACTGAAAAAAGTTCCAAAAATCAATTTTTTTTATTTAATTTTTTGATTCTATACTTCATCCGAACTGTAAAAAAAAATTTTCAGGTACAAATTTAAAAAATTTCAAAAGTTACGGCTTAACCTCTTCTGACCGGCACCATGCATGCACTGTAACGGAGTAACTTTTAGCAAAACTTAATAAATTTCCGCTATTTATTTTATTAAAGAGTCGGATGTTTCTCTTACACCGCGGCCTTTCCGTGTACAACGCTGCGGCTCTCTTCACACTTGAAGCCGCAGCTTAAAGGCCAGCTGAAAACCTCGAAAAATCGTACGTCGGTAGCGGGAGGATTCTGGGTTAGGAACTCGCTCAATAAACTAACAAACGATTTATTGAAAATAAGGTTCACGTAAAGTGCGTGAACCGTTTATTAAAATTTTACGAAACACAAGGAACAAAAAGAATTAATGTTTAAGTCGCGCGCAGGCCGAGACTTAGTTCGGGTACGCTCGGTGCCGCTCGGTCGGGTTCGGCCGCTGCCGAACCGCTCGGAACCTCGGCCTTCCCAGGGTCCGCACCGGGGAAAATTAGCTTCGCGGTTCCGTGCGTTAGCCGTGAGAACGGCTGAGAAACGCACGAAATGTGGCCGCGATTAACAGGTGAGAAAAACCTACTTATCTGGCTGGCCAGCCTCGCAAACGCCGAACCGATGCTCTCTCTCTCTCCCTCGCTCTCAAAGCGCTGTTCGCCGCTCGCCACGCGGCGGACCGCGCGCGCAGCTCGTGGTGCGCAGCTCCGCTCTCGAGCAGCTCTCACTCTGCTCTCTCTCTCTCTCTCTCTCTACTTTTCTGTCTCTCTCGCACGGGACGGCTCAGCTGTGCCATCCCGTTACAGCGCAAATAAAAAATTTTTTTTTTTCATGAATCTATTATTGCTTTGCCCTAAAAATTTAAAATATACAGACATATATCCCTTACTGTTTATATTTTCTTATATAAATATGTGTCCACGTATGTGGACACTAGTACTATTTGGAATGAAAAATTGCGTGGGAGTCGTTTATATATTAAAAAAATAACCCACTACTAATCCCAAACCCTCTCACCCCACGGGTTAACCTAATTACTAAAGAAATAATTCACAATAAATATTTTTTATAGCACTTTTAATTTAATAACGGTTGCGATAGATTTTGCTTTCTTCCGACTGCAATTTTAGCAGGCAAAAATTAATTTTTAATTAAATAACGTGATCACTTCTCGTACAATTTTATTCAAAGTAGTTAATGCCACCGGTTATTTAATCAAAAAAAATTAGAGCACGTCACAGTAGTAAATTCAATATTTGTCCACATATGTCAACGTCGGTCAGAAGAGGTTAAAATGTAATTTTCTAAAAATACTAAAATTTACTAAAGTTTGCTAAAAAAAATCACTGAGACAATATTTTAATTATTATTTTAATATTGTCAAACATTTTTTTTTTGCATTATATATTATGCTTTATTGATTTTTAATGATTTTGTAATAGAATTTCAATTTTGAAATTTGGAATAAGTGCACTCATCGCGTTTCAGTCGTATCACCATAGTCGCCATACACTGTGCGTTTTGTCAACAAAGTTATTTTGCCCCATCATGGTACTGCAACAGTCTGAGCAAAAGACAGATACATTGGCTCATTGGAACATTTCTAGCCGCAAATGAATCTGTAATTAGTTCAGCAGTAACCTGCTGATTATTATCAAATTCATCGAGAATACTAATATAATCTCCTACACCGATGTAATAATCTTTTTTTCATTAAAATCTACAAATGTAATGATTATACACGCAGTATGCACTTGGGAAACGTCTGCTGTTTCATCAAAATGTATCCCAAATTTACTATTCGAAAACTTCTCTGTTAGGTTTATTTTATACGCATTAACTATACTTCTTTTAACTACCTCAGGAACTGTTTTTCAATGCATTATGATGAAAATTCATCTATCGGTTCAGTCTAGAGTTTACGCCAGATTCTTCAGAAAACAGTAATAAAAAAAACTTGTTATTCTGAAAACATAAAACTCGCACAGTTACCATGGTACAGCACTAACTTTTTAAACTATAATTATCACTTGTCTTGAAAAGTTAAAGATGACTAAAGATGTTCGCACTCCATTGTCAGAAAGAAAAGGATTCATCTAAGCAATTAAAGCACCTCTTTGTCAAATACTGCCATTAAAAGCTTTTATCAGCATTACTCGAGTAGTATCAGCATCATTACTAAATCAGAAACTTCATAACGCTTTCCTCTCGAATAAGAGCAAGCTTATTGTAGTCCAGGTGCATGATATGCAAGCCAGTATAATCTCTGTAAATGAAGTAATCCTGCCACACTGCCGGAAAGTGTAAATCTATAACGGCACTTACAGAATTACACTTTATAATAACATTTAGAACACAATAATGTATAAAAAAACACCAACAAGTAAAGCCTGATGATGGCTAAAGAACACCTGAAACAGAAAAATGAAAGTTCTCTTTAGCTTGACAGCTGGAACTAATAATGGAAATTTAAAATTTACCTGCTTTGAAATAGTAGCTCTGTGTCCAGGAGAATTTTCTTTGAAGACATTAAATGATTTCAAATTTTACTACAAAGAATAAACACAGATGTTTAACCTAAACGTATGCTTGAGGCAAAACATTAGGACTACAAAGCGATCAGCTAACAAAACGCACAGTCTATGGCGACTGTGGCGACACGACTGAATTTCAAAATTGAATTCTTTTACAAAATCATTAAAAATCCATAAAGCATAATATATAATGCATAAAAAAATGTTTGATAATGTTAAAATAATAATTAAAATATTTTTATAGTGCTTTTTTTTAGCAAACGTAAATTTTAGTACTTTTAGAAAATTACATTTTAAGCCGTAACATTTGAAATTTTTTAAATTTGTGATTGAAAATTTGTTTCTACATTTTGGATAAAGTATAGAATCAAAAAATTCAATAAAAAAATTGATTTTTGGAACTTTTTTCAGTATATAACCCCCTTAAAACAACTAAGAAAGGCTTATGTGCATTACTCGTCTATGTAGATGATATCCTAGTGTTAGTATGAGAAGTCTGTAGCTTCGACGGACATTGTCTCACGACGACTCCTTGTGGTCATCGCCTCAACAGGCTATCTCTGCCTGTACGCTCGATCGGCACTTCTGTGTGAGCAACCGACTGGAGAGACCTGCCCGCGTCTAGTGCTTCAAAGAGTTCTTCTAAAATAAATCGCCCTGATAATACAAGTGCTGTGGTTTTTATTGCTGGATTCCTGCTACCTCCTGGACCTCTGTGGAACTTCCTCCAGCCCAAAATCCAACAGGTTATCGGTCTCAGCCGCGCTTCCACTGCGCGAGGGTTTTGCAGCTCCAGCTTTCGTTAGAAGCTTTGATTTTAGAGTTCAGCGTGACTAAATTAGCTCGTGCAATTACATTTAGAAGTGCAAAGGCACTGTAAATTTTTAGAATTATTTTTTTAGAGTCGAGTAGTTAAAATTAATTTAGAATTTTTGAATCGTTCCATTCAAATGTTACATAGATGCTAATTCTCAGAAATCGATAATTAGTTAGAAGCATGTAGAAGAACGAAAATCTAGAGGCGCGCAAACTCTCTGTCTGTAGCGGGTTGCAACGTGCTTGCGCGCGGATTCGGCGAACGTTCGCGTAAACAAAAACAAAATAGCGAGCCGCTGTTTCATTGAACTCGCGGAGAAAAGCGAGAATTAAAATTTTTCTTTCTCCCTCATGTTCTATTAGATGAAATTGATATTTGTCCCCGTAAGATTTTTTTAGATGTATATAATTTTATTTTAAATTTTTCTTCTTTCCGAATTGGCGTAATTCCGTCTCTGAATTGAATAAAAAAGATGAATATGCAAGAAATATAAGTTACGTTAATATACCAAATTATTACATATTTAATGCAA
>JAWWEO010019925.1:0-11890 GCA_035582975.1 Ormyrus labotus | reverse complement strand
TAAATGGATATATTTTTCAGTAGATGCAACGAAGCAATCATTGGGATCCAGCAGTCGTCAATCCAACTAAACTTCACCTCAACTGCTGTTATTTTTTAATTTTATTAGAAAATTTACAAAATAATTTAATCGTTCTGTATTTATTCTCTACCTAGTCTGTTCTTAAAAGAAAATAAAGTTAATGTTTATATGAAATTTCTTATTTTAAAATTTATCATACCTGTAAAGTAATAAAATAATTTATATTAACCCTTAGAGGATGGGAATTTTTGTCCAAAAATTAATACCTTTTTTTTACTGAAATTTAATGCATATTTCAAATAATATATTACGGAGATCTACTGTCGAAATTTGTATAAAGTTACAATAGTACTTTTCGACACTGGTGTGGAAGTTGATTATTTATTTCGTGAGACATTTTTCTCCCGAGCGAAGCTCGGGAGAAAAGTCTCACGAGGTAAATAATCAACTTAAACACTAGTATCGAACATTATTTTATACCAACGCGCCGAAAAATCATGTTAAAGTCGTGATTTTGAGGTTAGAGTGGTATAAAAGTAGCTTTACCTATAATGCTTAAAAGTGAATAAAGAATGAGTTTAGAAAGAATTCGCCAACTCCAGAGTATTCTAAATAAATTAATTGCAAATTTATTTTGGTATCAATTCATTCGCTCCGCATAAAAAATTCAAAACAAGTTTCTTTATAGATTAAATTGAACTCATTAGGAACTCATTATGAATTCATTATAAACTCATAATTAAGTATTATAAAAACTCATATAACGTTTAGAATGAATTCTTAATGAATTGTTTAAAACGAATTTGTTTAATCGAAAGTGTTTAAAATGGATTCATTGTAAATTCAAAATTAGTTCAGAATCAATGCATTGGCTCCACATAAAAAATTCAAAATAGGTTTCTTCATAGATTAAATTGAAAATATTAGGAACTCATTAGGAATTCATTATAAACTCATATGTAAGCATTATAAAAATTCATATAACGTTTAAAATGAATTCTTAATGAATCGTTTAAAAGGAATTTGTTGACTGGAAAATGTTTAAAATTAGTTCAGAACCAATTCTTAATTTTTCACTGTTAAAAAAAAGAGTTCTTTTTAAACTGTTCTGCCGCCTGGGTATTATTATTAATGTATATTGCATATAAGTAAACTAAAAAACTGATTGAAATAACAATTTTATTAACTCTTAAAATCTCTTATAATTCTTTTGCGAACTTGACTCAATTTTCATTATTTTAATCAGACTTTCGGTTTTCTTGTGCGCAATCTGCTTTTCGGTGCCGAAACCCGTGAGTTAATTGAAATCATTAAGTGCATCAAGAAAAAATTTCAAGTTATTTTGAATAAACAAGCGTTTTCTAAAGGGGCGAAATCACACAAAAGAGCTGTGAAAATCACCTGAAAAAAAATTCATTGATTTAAATAAATTTATGTAAACGACTAAACGTTTATTTAAATTAAAGAAGTGTATAATTGATACAAAGAAATATTAATTTATTATTAACTTATTATTGTTTATTATGAAAAATTATAATTTTTTATTGTTATCAAGATTTAAAATTAACCAATAATATTGTATTAAGTTGAGCTTCTAATAATTTCAAATTTTTATATTATTATTTATTTTTTTATTTTATTATTTTATTATGTTTCTTATAAAAAATTGATTACAGATAATAATAAATATATTTTTTGAAATAATAGTTCCTCTTTTTGTATTGTAACATTGGTTCAGGCCTCTCACTTGGCCAGAGCTCGAGACCTGCCGCTACAAAGGCCTTTGTTCGCAAGTGGGGAAACGGACTCTTTCTCTATTTTATCCAGGCGCCAGACGCTTGCGCGTCAGGGTCTGCTAAGACTCCTTTTTTCCTAATAGAGTCCCACGTGCGGCTGGAGCTGTTGCCACGGCCGGCTCAGATGGAAGAGTGGGTGGATTCGGGTGAACAATATTAAACCATCAAATATAATTAAGGTTATTTATTTCCTCAGACAGCCTTCCAAGATCCCTACAATCACAATACGGTAACCTTCGACCCACAGACAACCCGCTCTCCACGCCGACCCAGAGATTCTCACGCTTCTGCTTTATTTTCTGCTCGTCTCGGCGCGCTCCCGAGAGGGACCCTAAGCTAGACGGAGGGAAGGCCTTGCCTCTCCTAAGGGTGTACCGCAGTACCCGTTTCACGGTCGTGGAACTGCGTCCAGTCCTCGGCACGACCGACTCGGTCCAACCAACCCTACTATCTCTAGGGCCCCGTGCAGCACCACGGGCCCTTAGGGAAACGACCCTCTCTCTACTACCTCCGCCTCCCGGTCGAACTAGTTCGACCCCTCGTGACCGGTCCGTCCCCGGCTCACTCACTGGTCTCGCAACAAAATACCCTAACCAACGATTTTACTATACTAACCCTCTCGCGCACACGAAATGAATCCCTAACCTACAATCTCCCCGGAACTGAACAGCGGATTGGATGCGAATTAGCTACGTACTGCGAAGACGCGAAACGAATGACCGGCTCAGCTACTTGTATTGCGGATAGAAAACTCTACGAAAATCTAGACAACCTCGCGAAAGGTAATCTTTCGCAAGATAGCCACACAAGAGATATCGTCGAGAAACACAATTTTACGAAAGATAACCGAACAAGAAATACCTTCACGAAATACTCTTTTACAAAAGGTAGCCAAACGAAAGATAACGTCGCGGCCCACGATCTCGTGGAGACAACCTCGCGAAATATACCCGGGAAACGTAAACTAAAGATAACGGTTACTAAATTACACAAGATAGCCTTAGATTTTAAGCAGCGCGCGGAAGGAATTACAAGCCGATTTTCCGATCACTCGCGGAACCTTGAATTGCACTCTTGAAATTCGAGGTGCACTCGCTCACGTGCATTCGCACAGCACAAGTCGCGACACCGAAAATACTACAATTAATTTACAAATCGCAACACTCCTACGTTCGCGATCACGTACCCGATTTATTTAATTAAGAACCAGCAGTCAGCCGTACTCACTCCGTCCGTTGTCGGGTTGCCTCGAAGACCAAACTGCTTCACACGTTCTAGAGCCACCAGGTCCGAAGCCAGAGAGAGCTTGCCGGCTCGCTCTCTCTGCCTAAAAGCCCTCGCGGCGGCTCGAGCCCCCCACCCAACGGCCCCCGAACTAACGCACCGGATTGGCCTAACCAGCGGCGCGAGCGCCGGCCGACCGCACGTTCGTCGCAGCTCCGCTGTCTCGTTCCATCCAAGAGTTTGTTTCGCTCCTTGAACTTTCTGCTGCGGCTGTACTTCGCCTTTGTCGAAGTGCGCGATGTTTACTTCTAGCTGGAATTCGCCGAATTCCTCGGCGGGCAAGTCGGCTCTCGATCGCTCGAACAAACAAGTACATGTTTATCAATTTTCGGTAAACATACGCAGCGAGAAACTCGGTCACGCGACTCCGAATCGGCTTCAAATATAAAAGTAACTTGCGTCAAATCCGCAATGTTACAGTATCTAATGCTTAAGTTGTAAGTGAACCATTTTAAGCGAGCGATGTAGCGTAGAGGTAAAGCGTTTGCCTCATAACCCGAGCATCGAGGATTCGAATCTCCGTTAGAGTAATAAATTTTTAATGCGAAATAAAAATAAAAATTGTAAGCATTGCGTAAGAATAAACTTGTAAAATTCCAAAATGCAATTCAAAGTGTGCTTAAAAATAAGTGAAAAAATATACTGACCAAAAAAGTAAGTATAATAACTCTAAATAATAAGAAAAATTAATGTAATGTTTTATTTTTTTGAATCAAATAAATATTTTCAAGGGAGAGGGGAAAAGAATTATTTAATTGTTCCAGATATTTTTATTTCATTAAAATAAATTTATTATTCCTTTTTACCCTAATTCTACGAATGGAAGAAATATATGTAAGTTTGGCACCTCTTTTCAAACTTTGCCGCCTGGTCAATAGGCAGGCGACCGAGTAGTGCTAGCGAATAGACTGCGCACTGGTTGAAGAGCAGACGTCGTCGAACTGTGCAAGCATACAGTCACGCTTGACACTCTCAAGATCATTATTATATTAATCTTTCTAACATTACAAATTTCCGACTTTTGTGTTGATTCAGGTATAGTGCTATCAATATACGTGATCACCACTGTATATAGGTTGCACATATGTTAATGTTTTATTGTTTAATACAGTTATAATTTACTGCAACAACACGTGTTGGTCATTTGTTCACCCCCAATCTTTAAGTTTCATCATATGAAACTTATATATATATTAGCTTGTATCAAAAATATATTTCTTTCAAACAAATTAACGAATAATAATTATCAATGAAATATAGTTCAGGAGTAAAACAATATTTTATACTTGCTAATAAATAGATTATTTAACGAAACTAAATATTACTTCGCTACTAAGAAACAATCGTTGAATTCAAATAATTCAATCATTCAAATCAAATAAATATAACTTTTAATTGATAACAATATTTCTTTGTTTTGAACAAACGCTTTGTTAAAAAGAAACAATAAATTTGATTTAATAGAAGAAATATTTATTTAATAGAAATCCATAGGACCTTTCTGTCTAACCAATATTTTGAAGATTTAAATAAATATTTTTTTCCCTTGAAGAAATTATTTTTTCTACTTTAGCAGGTATTTTGTTAAAACAAAGAAACTTTTTTCTTCAAATTAAATAAATATTTATAAGAGAGAGGGGAATAAAATTATTTATTTGTAATAAAGAAATTTTCTTTGAGTTGACGAAATTTTTTTTTCAGTGTAAAGATAATTTTTAATTATATGTTTTCTATATAAATAATTTTGCTATATAAATAAGATGCGTTTGTTTTGTTTTACCGATCGCTAAAATAGAACTTGCACAACACAGGGATTTTTTAAATACCCATTAGTACCAATTTTAAAAAAAATAAATTTGTCGTTATAAATTTAAAAATATATTTGTAAAATATATAAATATATATTTAAAACTTTTAAAATTTAAAATTATTGTTTTATTATTTATAAATTTTTTAAAATTATTAATAATTATAAAATATCATTATAATACTTATAATCCTCATCCTTATATATTCCTTTCTAATTGCTTAAACTGCAACTTAAAGTTATTAGTTAAGATAGCCACATGTTTACGCGTGGGTAACCTAAACTGACTAACTTAAATTTTCTTGGCGCTTCAAGTGCTGTGCTCTGTAGTTGAAAGAGAGAGATAAGTATAGAGAACAGCTGGCAAGAGGAAAACACTGTTTGCTGTGGTCAATTGCAGGTTAATCAAGGACTTCTTATTATACAAAGTGTTTATAGTTTGTGACAGTACAGTTGGCCCGGGCCAAACTGCCTGTCACTTAGGCTCTTCACAACAAAATCCTGAATCCTGGAGAGTTACATCCAGGACCCAGGCCTTGTACGCCCTGAGCACACACCAACCCGACAATAATTTATTGATATTAATAAGGGGAGAACTTGCTGTAACATCCGGAGGGATTACCTGCAAAAATAAGAAACATTAGCAATGTGCGAAGGGAAACTACAAACTAACAGTACTGTAATAAGGAAGAACTGCCGGAAGGTAGATTATTGAGCCTTACCTTTTTAATTGCTGATCGTAAGCTCCTTGTAGTGACCCTCGTACCTTCTTCACTCTTGGCAACAACTCCAGGCGCATGGAACTCCCTGCGCTGACCCTGTTGTTTGCGCCTTTCCATGGGATGAAGTCTTTATTTATTTGATCTAACAAAGTCACTCGTGCAGCGGTTGTTTGCCGACCTACGCGCTCCCGCAGAGCTACTCGGCACCTTTTCCATTCCCATACAGTTCCCTTACAGTCCCCATTCCCTTGTGCAATCCGGACGATCCCTTCGGATTGTCACAAGTTATTTAGCACATTTCAATACCTTTTCAACATCAAGTGCTAAATATTATTTACTTCATTTGTCAGAAGAAGTGTCAGATAAGTTTTTATTTATTTGAAAAAGAAATAATGATTTATTTTGTGAAATTGGTTCTTTTTTGTTGTTTTATTTTTTCCAGGGGTTAATATTTACCTGAAGAAGAACTAATTCAATTAGGTTCAATCAAAGATAAGTTATATTGTTATTTTTATTTCTGTAATTTGTTTTATTATAGTTTCTTGGCGAAAGATAGTCATAAATTTGCCTAATGTTTTGCCTCAAGTGTGCGCTGGGGTTATTACCTGCAGACGGAATTACCTGAAGAAACTGCGTCTTGGGGAATTCTCTTTCTTTCTCTTTCTCTCTCTTACTCTTTCTCGATGCGTGAAGCGGCCCCTGTATTACGGTTAGCCGCGCCAACAGTGTCGGATACTCGGATACTTCTGAAAGAAGAAGGGGCTGCAGCTAAATTTTTTATTTGATAAAAAAATTTACTAATTTAATTTAAATACTTAATTTGATATTAAATTTTTCCTACACTAATATGAATACTGCACGAACGAAAATTTCAATTATCTGTTCCATCAGATCAAGATTCAAATAAAAAATATTTCGAATAAAAAATAAGATGTAATCTGTTACCATAACAACTTATCAAAAAGTCATTTCGAACATAGTTATTTATTTATTTATTTTTTTTTAAATTGACGAATTAACACATTAATGAATTCTATTAATTTCGTTTGATAATGAGACAAATTTTAAATTTTTATTTAAGTTAACCACAGCAAAAATGGCGCGCGTGGGCGCCAAAAAAAATTAAGTTTCCATTAATTGTTCTGCAGTGAATTATATCTTTGCGATAAAACGCCTTTTAAATGGAAAAGCGTTGTCTGTTCGAGTTGTTGTCTATCTCGAGCTACTAACAAATTTTCAGGCACAAATTTACGGTTACGGCTTAAAATGTAATTTTCTAAAAACATTAAAATTAACATTTGCTAAATAAATCACTGTAAAAATCGAGGGGCTACGCACTCGGTAATCTCATGAAAGATTACTAAAAATTACCCAAGATTACTACAGATTTCTTCGGATTCCTGAAATTCCGGAAGATTACTTGAAACTTTTGTAAATCTAAACATCAAAGAAAGTCAAAAATAATTTCAACGATTTGACTACTAATCTATAGGAATCTCAAGTAATCTGTAGTAATCTTGAAAAATCTTTAGTCCTCCTTACAATCCCAAATCTCATTCAAATAATCTACACGAATCTAAACCTGGAGTACTCCGGAGAATTCACAAACCGCGGAACTAAATGTTTAAATTTATAGTATGTAATTATTGTAAACAAATATTTAAACAATCAATAAGTAGGCCCGACACCTACGTACCCGGGAGCGAAGTTAATTGTTAATAACAAATTAAATGAAAATTTAATTGCTATTAAAAAATATTTGAACAATAAATGAGTAGGCCCCTCTATCACGTAACCCGGGAGAGAATTTAATTGTTCTAAATAAATATTTAAACAATGAATAAGTAGGCTCCTCAACCACGTAAACCGGGGGAGAAATTAATTGTTGTAAACAAATATTTAAACAATAAACGCATAGGCCCGACACCTACGTAACCCGGGGTAGAATTTAATTGTTATAAACAAATGTTAAAACAATAAATGAGTGGGCCCCTCAACCACGTAACCCGGGGGCGAATTTAATTGTTATAAACAAATATTTAAACAATAAATGAGTAGGCGTTTAGTCGAGATTCTAAAACATTACTCGCGATTTCTCAATATTACTCGAGCTTTTCAAAGGATTCTCGAGTTTATTAAGCTATTAACAACGATTTTTTAAATATATTAATTAACTAAATTCAGGCATGCTACCCGCGCTATATTCATTTTTACATATATTGTTATAAAACCAACAACCACACACCCGGGGGGACTATTTAATTGCTATAAATAAATATTTAAACAATGAATACGTAGGCCCCTCAACCATCCAACCCGGGGGATAGTTTAATTGTCATAAATAAATATTTAAACAATAAATGAGTAGGCCCCTCAACCACGTAACCCGAGGCAGAATTTAATTGTTATAAATAAATATTTAAACAATAAATGAGAAGGCCCCTCAACCACGTCACCCGAGGTAGAATTTAATTGTTATAAATAAATATTTAAACAATAAATGAGTAGGCCCCTCAACCACGTAACCCGGGGGATAATTTAATTGTTATAAATAAATATTTAAACAATAAATGAGTAGGCCGCTCAACGACGTAACCCGACGGAGAGTTTAATTTTTATAAATAAATAATTAAACAATAAATGAGTAGGCCCCTCAACCACGTGATTTGAGGGAGAATTTAATTGTTATAAATAAATATTTAAACAATAAATGAGTAGGTCCCTCAACGACGTAACCCAGGGGAGAATTTAATTGTTATAAATAAATATTTAAATAATAAATACATAGGCTCAACACCTGCGTAACTCGGGGGAGTTTTTAATTGTTATAAACAAATACTTAAACAATAAATAAGTACGCAAGACACCTTTATAACTCGGAGAAAAATTTAATTGTTATAAATAAATATTTAAGGGGGTTATATACCCATGAACCTCCTGGTTTTAAATGGCCTGTAAAATAGAAATTTAAGTTAATAATAGTTTAAACTACTTATATAATAAAAATATAGCTCATTCTGAATCTAATGAGCCCAGACAGAAGTCCGTAGGCCCATTTGATTCAGAGATATTGGCATCTGAAATTTTTTCCTTTGGCGTCAACTCCAGTTTGAATCATTGGATGGATTGGGATGAAACAGGGCTTAAAATCTATGTTTTTTATGTCATTTATGCCCAAAGCTCCGAAATAGTGGATTTTTTTTTGGTTTAAAAATACTAAATCAAAAAAAAATCCACTATTTCAGAGCTTTGGGCGTAAATGACATAAAAAACAAAGATTTTAAGCCCTGTTTCATGCCAATCTGTGGAACGGTTCAACCAGCAGTTGACGCCAAACTCCAAAAAATCAAAGTTTTCAGAAAACAACACTAAAAGAAATTGTTATTTTCTTCTGAAAACATAATACTTAAAACAGCACTAATTTCTTAAACTTCATAATTACCACTTTTATTGAATGGTTAAAGCTGATTAAAGATGGAACCAGGATCTGGAACAGACAGGAACTCACGCTTCTAAAACAGAAGAAAAAGGAGTGCTCGTGTTGTCGAACGTTGAGCAAGAAGAAAAGATGATAAGGGATAAGATACAGGAGAAGCTTGACTCAATAGTGTAGTATAAAATACAACCAACATCCATAAGTCATCAAAAGCGACCTATCGAACGTCATGACCCTCGTGAAGCGTCTGGATCTCTCCAGAGGGCGCGAAGCGCTGAGAAAGAGCATGGAGAGCTTTAGGCTTATGCTAAGCAAGGTGGAAAACCTGCCAAACCATGAGGCAACCAAAAAGGTGGACAAGTCTACACAGATAGGTATAGATAAGTCGGTGAAGGCACGTACACCAAGTAAGCGTAAGGCTTCGTCACCATGCCAGTTTGATGAAAAGAAGGGCCGAAATTCCAAAAAAAAGAGGACAAATCTGGAAGAAATTCTCGGCCTAAGTACACCAAGAATATCCTCGCAAGGGAATATGCGGCTCCACCAGATGCGCTTGTTATAAAAGCTTTAAAGAGGAACACGTACGCTGACATTCTGAAAAAAATGAAAGCGCATCCCAAATTGGAGGTGCTAGGGAATAGCCTAAACAAAATACTCAAGACGGCGGCAGGAGATCTGCTTTTGGAACTACGACGTTACAAAGAAACCCAGACCGAAGAGCTACAACAAGCGGTTGAAACGGTGCTCGAGGACGGTGCGACAATAAAAGCACTACAACATCAACTGGTCTTTGAAATAAAGGATCTTGATATGCTTACCTCTAAATGGGATATCCTAGAAGCCCTGCAAAGAAAGTTTGCAAAAGAGAACAAAGCGGTGGAGAAGATGACCATATTAAAGATCAGAAAGACTTATGCAGACACACAGACGACCGTCATACGGATGTTGGCGTAGAGAGCTCAGCAAGCGATCTCATGGGGAAAGATCAAGGTAGAATAAAGAAGATTAACCGTGAGAGGATGCCACTCTCTCAGAGGAAGCGTGGCAAAGAAGATGGGATGCCAGCAACAAGGGGCGATGGACACATCGCCTTATTCCAAGAATACAAGATTGGATTGACAGAAGACACGGTGAGGTTAATTACTACATAACACAGTTTTTGACCGGGCACGGATGCTTCCGGGCGTACCTGCACCGATTTAAATTAGAAGATTATCCATACTGCCCAGTATGTTCGGAAGTAAAAGAAGATGCTGAGCATGTCTTTTGCGACTGCTCACGATACCGGAAAGAGAGAGAAGAATTGGAGTACTCCCCTAGGCCAGAGTAACCCCTGAATCTATTATGATGTCTATGCTGACCTCAGAGGACGGATGGTCTGCAACCAGCAACTATGCAGCTGACATCCTGAAAAAACTTAGAAAGGACGAAGAACAAAGGGAAGAACAAAATAGATGTTTGTATCTAAATACAGGTGCGAATGTGTGTGTGTGGGTAAGCGCGGTTATGCATGCGTGGGTGCCTGTGAGTACATGGGGGTGGGGAGTGTCTTGGGAGCGAGGATGGGTCACGGTAGACAGGATTGTGTGGGTGTATGTTCACAATGGAGTGCGGGTATAGGAATTTCTGGTAGGGGGGAGTGGGTCGTAAATGAGTAAGTGCTTGGTTGGGAGGGGGGGGAGCTTGTGTATGTGTAAGATGAGTGGGGAAATGACTGGATGTGAATGAGCAAGGGTGTTGGTCGGAGTGCAATTGAGTGCATGCGTGGGTGAGGCATCCAACCCTCACTACAGTTGACGACTACGGAGATGACGACCACATCAGACCGAAGGGGGCAAAAGCCTTACGTCCCTCAGCGAAGCAATGCTTGACAGCAGTATCGCGGGGATAAACGACTCAGATGACGGAGCACGGGAATCTTTACGGAGGGGGGGTTGATAAAGGTAACGGAGAGGATTCGGGTTACAATTGGATTAGCTAATCTGATTGTAAAACTAAAGGGTTTTAGTTGGTGTGAATCCAACACACGGTACCGTTGGCTCCGGGGTTGTTTCGATAATCCTAGAAACAATGTTATGCCATGGTCTAGTAAGATTTTTCCCTTCAACCTCTTTCTCTGTTAGAGAAAAAAGAAAACACATGATGAGCTTAATCCGATCGACTACCTTCTCGTGGTGCTTGTCGGGTAACGCTAAAGTTGGCGGTAACCGTAAGACACGCTTAGTTTATATTGTTTACACTATCTCAAAAACAGTATAACTTTAAAACGCTGTTGAATTGCCAGGAAAAATCGTAGAGAGCTTTCCTTTTTTTTTAAATTAAAGGTAAAGAGTTAAGCTTTAATGCTTTGTTATTTTCAAGTTCGAGAAAAAATTATTTTACTCCGTATGCAACGGCAAACTTTGTACGTTTTTCAATTCAAAAGGTAACCTTCAACTTGAAGGTCACGTATTGTGTGGTTACATCCAATAAAAAAAAATATCCAAATAAAAAAGTAGAGATTTCGAGCTTTAATTTAAAAAAAAAAAAACGATTTTTTGGTCGATTTTTGACAAAGTTGCAGCGTTACGAAAAACAGCTAAATCTGAGTCTAACTTAGTGATGCCATACTTTTTTTTAGTAGTGTATTAGCAAATATTCTTTGAGTACTGTTGAGTTGAACGCAGTTTGCTGCAAACACTTGTACTTCTTTTTCTCGGAAAATAATTAATAAAATAATTTAAATTTTATCACAAGTACTTAAGGAAGTTATATACTGATTTTTTCCTCATGTAAAAAGCCCTGAAAAAAAAAATCTGTATGATTATGGCTTCTTTTGATAATA
>JAWWEO010019924.1:0-11902 GCA_035582975.1 Ormyrus labotus | reverse complement strand
TATTAAACATTTTCCTTTCTCCCGCTATTTCCTCAAACTACAGTAAAATCTCTGAAAGCACCCGCTCTCCGACGGCTAAGTCGGCGGGACACATTTCTCTAGATTGTTTCCGGTAATAACCAAATAAATAAATAAATTCTTTTTTTTTTATAACGAAAGCTTTTGGCAGTCCCGCAAATCAAAAAGCTAAAATCGTTATAGTGCACTCTTAAATTTGCTTTGACGGTTTGTTTATTTATATTATCGTTGCTTAACAATAGTAGCCGATCTCCAAAAATTTTTCTGCATATTTTAATATAATAATCTCGGTCTTTAGTGATCTTTGAGACCTAAATCTGTGCTAACTGTTAGGCCACGTGTTAACCTAACCTATACAAAAATTTGCATCATGTCTGGAGTCAAGTGCTTTATGTGCCCTACTAAGGATAACATCATTGTTGATCGACTGTTCAATGCTTCAAATGTAAATCATACTATCACAATAGCTGCGCTACCCGTGCTGGTAAGTGTCAGGACGGTAGTTTTCAGTGCTGCTGCAATGCATCTTTTACCAGCAGTTCATCAGGGCAACCTAAAGCCCAGAAGAGTCTGACATCACTGGATGATCTTTGGGAAAAGATAAGTGCTCGCCTAGACAGACAAAACAACAAACTTTCCGAAATCAACATGAAAATAACTGGACTGGATACACGCCTTACCGACATTGATGTTTCATCTCAAGTTACAAATCACGAGTCACGTATCAGCAATCTTGAACAATCATTAAATAATACGGTGGATAATGCTGACACGTTGACAGCTGAAATTGAAGACAGACTATCTAGGGCCTGTAATCTCATATTATTTCATGTTCCCGAAAATAATGTGGACGAGCAAGGTGAGAATATCAGGGACAGTGACTTTGTATGTAAGTTATTATCTAAGATAAAATCTTTGAATATGGACAATATTGCGGTTCACAGAATTGGTAAATCCAAGAAAAGTGACAACCCACGTCCTTTATTACTGAAACTCGGATCTAAATCTGAAGTAATTAGAGTCTTTAAACAAAGAAAATATTTTCCAGCACCCATTAGCGTATCACTTGATAAAACACCAGCTCAACGAAAACATCTCTCGGACCTGCGATTGGAAGTGGAGCAACACAACGCCAAGAATCATGCGAAAGTCACCATAAAATTTATGAAGGGTAATCCCACCATCGTCAGAGCAGACGCACCTACACAGAGCACATTTTCAAAAAACGATTAAGTCATTTGTCTGTCTTCCTCTTCTACCAGAATGTCAGATCATTATGCAACAAACTAAGTTATATTAGATCAAGTTTAAGTACTCTAACTGTTGTTCCCGATATATTTATTTTAACAGAGACATGGCTGAACAACAGTATTCACTCTGCCGAATTGGGTTTTAGTGGCTTTCAAATATACAGAAAAGACAGATGCACAGTTCACCCGCATGCTCAGCGTGGTGGAGGACTTTTAACAGCTATCAAAAATGGTATCCATGCAACGGAAATACATAGCAATGTCAATATTGAAGCACTATTTTTAAATGTCAACTTTAAAGACAAGAAGTTTATTATTTGTGCTATATATATTCCTCCCGGATCACTTACCGCAGTATATCAAGAATTTTTACAATCGGTGGAATTCCTCCACTCTAAATATAGTGACCACGAATTCATTATTTGCGATGACTTCAACATACCATCATCAACATGGTCAAAAAACTGCCCATTGTAAATGGAAGCGATCTCATAATCAAATAGATTATATTAATTTTAAGCAAATTCGAGCACAGTGCATTAGACTGTCCCGCTCTTTATACCAAAGCTATATTAATAATGTAGAATCATCTCTAAAGAATAATATGCGTTCTTTCTGGGCGTTCGTGAACAAAATGCGAAACGGCAACTCCCTCCCTTCCAAGATGAAATTGAAGGATACCGTAGCATCTACGAAGGATGAAATTGTAAATGCTTTCTCACAGTACTTCTCCTCGGTCTTTACTAAAGACAATCTATGTATTATTGAACCTTCAGACTGTGATTTAGTTATAAGTAACGTTACTGTCTCAGAGAACGATCTTGATCTGGTGCTGTTGAACTCGAAAGACACATTAAGCTCTGGCCCGTATGGCATCCCCCCGTATTTTATAAAAAGATGTTGGCATTCGTTAAAGGCACCCCTGCTCGCGTTATTCAATAAATCACTGTCTTAGGGCTGTTTTCCGACTCATTGGAAAATGGCTTTCATTCAGCCTATATTTAAGAATGGCGATAAACAAGACATTAGTAACTATAGACCGATATCTATTTTGAACACTTTTTCAAAAATGCTAGACTCCATCATTGCGTATAAACTCACTGAAGTTTTTGCCAATAGAATTGTCAAGAATCAACATGGCTTTGTCAATGGCAAATCTACATTAACGAATCTTATATTTTTGAGGCTTTTGAACAATCCTACCAGGTTGATTCTGTATACGTTGACTTTTCTAAGGCATTCGACACGGTCAGCCATACCCGTTTGTTGCAAAAAGCTTGGAATTTCGGCATCAGGGGTGCTCTGCACGAATGGCTAACATCCTACCTTGAAAATAGAACACAATCAGTTAGAACGCAGGGAGCAACATCTACTTTTGTAAATATCCCCTCGGGAATACCTCAAGGCTCCCATCTAGGGGATTTTTGGAAATCGTTTTTAATCAGTATTTCCAATTCGAGCCTGCGTTGTAGTTATCAATTAATTGATAAAATAATTGCGATCGTTAAAACAGTCCTACATGGTATGAGTTTGTAATTAAAGTCCTATCAGGCAAATCAAGTGTGTAAACACGTATAATACTAGGTTAAAAACTAAGCGTTGCGAAGTCTTCTTCTCTCTCTTAGGGTATTTATTTGATGTATTTAAAAATAATGTGACCGTGCGTTCAATATTAAAGTAATTGTTGTAATGCGGAAATTGTTTAATGGCGTAATAGATTCTGTATCTAAAGCCAATAAAACTATACTTAAATTAAAGAAAGGTAAATTGGCGATATTATGTACTTTGAAAGCCAATAAAGTTAAATTTAAAGTAAAGTAAAGAAAATCATTAATAGGTATTATATTATTTATATTTAATTAATATAAATTAATTAAAATCTTTTTTTAACAAAAAATTAAATAAGTCGTACACAAAGAAAATGGCGCGCGCTTCCGAATTTTTAGTATGACGAAATCTAGAGAGATCTAGTGAGATCTGATCGGAAATGAAGAAAGGTGGAGAACTAGATGGAATCTTGAAACGGCAACAAAAATATTCGTAGCTTAATAACTATAATATGAAAAAATCTTTTTACATGTAACTTTTAAAAAAATGTAGTGTAACGTAATAGCTTTATATTAAGCATAATTAGAATTAATATAAAGCTTTATTATTGACGTAATAAATAATTGAAAATCTCGCTAACCCATCAAAGTATAAACAGCACGGTCGGCTCAGGCTTCAGTATCCATATTTGCCTTTGGAGCGCGACCGCGCTCCTTGATTCTTTCATTTGAGCGTTTTGAATGTTTTCCAAAAATAAACGCAAGAATTATAATTAATTGTTCGTTAATTAAAGAAGACGTTAATTTTTAAGAGATTGCTCTACATTTTCTGGCTAATACAACGCCTTTAGGAATATTGAAATTGATAAAGTGGGTAATAATAAATTCTCATCTCAAACTTTCCCATAACTTACCTACATTATTCATCATTACTTGATTCAGCAACGTGGCGCACATCGATAAATACGTTTCATTGAGTATAATGCGAAAAGAAAAGCACTTGAATAAGTCAAGCGGGTGGCAGTGTCGTCCGAATTAGTCGGTAGGCGCCACTTGAATTATTCGGCAGTTCCCGAGCATTCAAATGTTCGTGACCCCAAAAGCATGACAAATAGCCCCTTAATTCGGCCCTCAACGCGTTAAAAAATCCGACAAATCGACTTTGTAAAACGTCTTATATAATTATTACGCATTTATTTACTCCACGTACACTTAAGCGCTGAAAGCAACATATATTCTTTTAATATGAAACTTAAACAATGGGCTCGTAAAAGAATATTTTTACGGTGCGGCGTTTGATTAAGTTGTATTTCTCAAAATTGGGTCATGGTAATTTAATGGCAGTTTAAGAAGAAGTGAAAATCTTTGCGTAGGCCTTTTTTGGCGCACAAATTGAATTAAAGAAGGTGTTAAGAGACACCTTGGCTATCGGGAGAAAAGAGATCACAATTATTCTCACGAACACATCGAATTATCGAAATTGTCAGGTGAAATTCGATTCAAGACCCGAGAAAAAAACGACGACCTGCCGATATGCTCACAAGTATGAATTATGCTGCTTATTTTCAAAATTTAATTCAATCGCATTACGAGCAACAAAATATAGGTTGCGATAATGAAAGCGTCGGCATATTTTACTTAGTTTAAATTTCTTTCCAATTCTGCAATGGCGATTAACGGTACATAATCGCGCTTTCCTCGCTATGAATCCCCAAAAATTAATAATAAAATAACACTCGCGCAACAATCAAACTCGATCCATAAACTCTCGGGACCGATAAAAAAGGACTCTCGGGTACATTAAAATAAATGGACCATACAGGCGCACCAAATCAAAAGCGCCTCGTCGCTTATTACGGAAAAAAAGGACGAGGGTCGCCTCCCCTTAAATTATGTGCTCAATATCAAACCGCTTACTCAAAAGCACTCGTTTCTCGTGGACTCATAATGTTGTACGGCCGCGTGAAAGTCGCCGCTCCGTCGACGCCCCGTAATTCAAACTTTACGCGCGCGTGAGACTTAAAAGCTCGAATTCCTACACTCTTCCGTGGTTGTTGCGCACTTTTAGAGGTTCGCTTCAGTCGGGCGAAAAGGTAACACGAGGTTAAAATCACCTACTTACTCGTACGTCGAACAATATTTTTTGATACGACGGGTTCAAGGTTTGATTTAGCGCGGAAGTCTTTATTCAAGCATGCGCGAAGTCGAGTTTTGTGCATGGACTCTCAAAAATTAATTAATTTATTAATTTTTTTGTCAGAATATATGTATACAAAAAATACAGAATCATACATTGCATTAAGTTTTTGAAAAGTTTCTAACAACCTTATGTTAGATAAAACTTATGCAAAAGTTATCTAACGAAGACTCTCCAAAATATTAAATTACCTAACCTTTTAATTTCAATTAAAAATTATCTTTCAGATTCTTTTATTCGATTAATTGACGAATAAGAACCAACACCCGAAGCAAATACAAGTTCAGAATTTCAAAAAATAACTTCGGAAAAAGAAAAACGAATCGTTTTCAATACCACGTTTCAAAAACAATTTAAAAGCCAGTGTTCAAAAAGTAAAAAAGAACATTTAAAAGAAGCTCCAGAATTCTACTTTAACGAGGACTCGGAAGAGTCATTAAGCGACGTATCAACATAGAAAGGAACGATTATCTCTGGACGTATCAGCGAGTATTGAACTCGTTATCGACCCCGAAATTACAGACCAGGCTACCGGGTTCGCTCGTTACGCGCTCCGAAAATATTCTTGTGAGTCACGCTCGAATCTCTCGAAGAGCCGTGCGCCGGAAGGGGGAAGAGCGTCGTAATAAAGAACCCGGAGAAAAAAGTGCCCGCAGAAGCGGGACTTTCGCAAAAAAAAAAAAAAAAAACGCGGCGAGCTCCGGAGAAATCAACGGATACTTAACTGTAGATGTTCGACTAACTTGTAAAATTCGTCCCTTACATCCTCGCTTTTTATTGCAATTCGTTAAAAACATGATTTTAAACCAGCTGAGAAGCTATGATACTTTCTAAGGAGGTTCACTGAGTGAACGAGGAAGCGTTTAAATTGATTTTTATTTAAGGAGTTATTTGCTACGATTGTGCTTTCGGACTTACATTCATAATCGTACAAAATTCCGCGAATCCAGGAAACACATATACAAATTTTCTATAATAAGCCGAGCTTGATTACTTTAAGTATATTTTTAGGTATATTCTTATCTTTAAGTATATTCTTTTCATACCGTGTAAATACGACCCATTTCTTAAGTTTCAAATAGGATTATTTCAGAAGAGAAAAATAGATTTAGAAGTAGATTTCTGGTCCACACTTAAAAATTCATAAATATTGGGCGTTTAAAAATAAATTTACGCTGAAAACAGTTTTTAAAATTTGCCGATGAGAAAAGTCGAGTGTGATTTTATATTTATTCGATAGCTGGAGATAAGTGATAACTTGCGATGCCTGGATATCTTCAATTTTACGCGGAACGATAAGGTGTACCGTACGATCTATATATGATTGCTGAGCAAAATCTTCAATGTAAAAATAAAAATAACCACAATTCATTTATAAAGTAATTTAATTTAACTTGGAAGTTAAAATATTTCAAATTAAAATGTTAAACAGCTCTATGATTTATAAAAATTATATTACTATCAATTTTTTGTAACAAATATAAAAAATAAAAAAAATAACAACCCTCTGAGGCCCCGGGGGGATTCGAACCCCCGATCTCCTGTTTACTAGACAGGCGCTTTAACCAACTAAGCCACGGCGCCAGAATATCTCAAACTTACATTAATGCCAACGTCACATATGAGGAAGATAATAAAGAGAGGCAAAATTTCAAGATTAAAAAAAATGTATCAAGCTCCCAAGGCTCCGGGGGGATTCGAACCCCCGATCTCCTGTTTACTAGACAGGCGCTTTAACCAACTAAGCCACGGCGCCGGATATCTCAAAGGCGGATTAATATTGACGGCACAGACCAAAAATTAAATAAGACGCTGAGACTCCGCGGAGACTTTTAGATTTATATTTACTTTCTAAACTCTGAGAATGACAGTCGAATACGTCAAGTCGAGAGTGAAGGTCTCATTTTAAAGTAGTTGGACGTCGATCAGATTTCATTCAAATGCTGCGTATTGTGTAAGAACTTCTTTTCAAGAAATTTGTCAAAAAGAATAATATTGTAAGCGTTATAGACACGACAAAAAAGTAATTTGCATTTTTGAACCCTGATTTGAATTGAATACGGATAAACAATAAAATTGTTTAGCTTTGGAGCATTGATCGATACTTTCATTTTATTTTAAATTAATATGTAATTGTTAATTGAACCTTTTTTTCTTTCTCATTATATATTAGATGTATAAGAGAATTAGATGGGTTTCAGAAAAATGGTTTTCCACCTACGGACCCAATGAGGCCTAAATAGAATTCTCCTAATTACAGTAAACCTAGAGAGGGCCGACATTGTACTATGGTTTGCCTACATCGATTTTTATTCGGTAATACGTGTTATATTATGCACTAGTCCTATCAGCAGGTAACTATATTTATCTCTGTTGGATTACAAACAAAAAATAATTTTTGTAACTGTCCTGGTTGAATGAATAAATAAATAAATAAATAAATAAATAAATAAATAAATAAGTAAATAAATAAATAAATAAATACTCAGAACCTGATCACAAAGGCCACCTAAAACAATTTTAATTCTATTTTAAGGATAAGAATTAGAGCAAAAATCCCAATTATAAATAAGCCTTATCGAAATGCAACAGTCCCGGTCTAACTCCAACAACAAAGTCAGACCAGCACTGATTATTCTTCGCATATTTATAGACACCACGCACGGCGGCCATAAAAAAATCTAAAAATTCGTTTGCGAGTCCATCAAAGAATGAGTAATGCCAGACGCAAGAAATGCAAAAAACACATAAGAAGAAACTCAACTCCCGATCGATTACATAAATTCGCAGCGTGCGCAGGCGGCTAAAAGCCCCGGGCGAATAAATTCCGTGGTCCAACGCACAGGTACGGACCTAATCATCGTATATCTTGGGGGAAGGAGGGAGAAAACGCGCGCGGGTATATGTGCGCGCACGAGGAAGCAATTGCTAAGAGCGCGATAAAACGAGCGCCCGCACTGCGGGGGAGGAGGCTAAGTTGTTTCACCTTCGGGATCAGGCTTTTCGGTATATCGGAGCTTTTTCCGTCCGCGCACCGACTTTCAAATCTTTCGAGCCTTTCTTTATAATGGCTGATTGTGCAACATGAGTAAATATACTTTATTAGCGGAGACAAAATTAATTTAAGATAATTATCTCAACAAGTAAATAAATGGGTTTGCAGTTTAAATGTTTAAGTTTGATGTTAAATTGTAATAAACGTAAACAGAAGTTTTATAAGAATGACCTATGAATGCTACAAGAAATCGGATAACACTGTGCCTTTAAGATTAGGTCGACTGTCTTTTTAATCACAAAGTGTAAAAAAACGTTTTTTACAGTCTAATCTGAAACTGAATTTAATATTTAATTTGTTGATCATATCAGACAAACAACTAAAAAAATTTTAAGAAAACTTCCATATGTATATAGTTTTGTTTACATTTGCCTGAAAAGTATACAGTGAAATTGAAAAAAATTTTTACTATAAAAGGGGTTCTCTTTCGAAAGGGAATGAAAATGCGCACAAGCATGTAATCCAAACCTCGTGCGTTAAAAGCGCAAGCTATAATGAATATACATGCATTAATATGGTGTGGTAGATTACCTGAGGAGTAAACTAAAACAAAAGACTATTGTTAAAAATTTGTCGACTAATATAAAAATTGTAAAAAAGTTATTAATTCTATGCTAGATTCTATATATATATTATTAGAAATTAAAGTGAAAAATATTTCATGCTATATAATTGAGGTACTTGAATTTCAGTTTTTAATAACAGTTTTTTTATCTTCAAAAGCAAATCACTAATTTTTTATTCTCAGAAAAGTTTATAATTACACAACAAACATTTTTCATACGCGGAGAAAAAACTTTCTTAATTTTTACAAATATTTCCTGAAAATTTACTAGAAAGTACAGTAATTTGGTAACAGACAGAGTTTTGTACATTTTAAAGAATAATAGTAATATTTCGATTTATTATACAGCCTAACGCCTTTACCGTCTGAGCTAAATAACCCGAGTAGACAATTTATCCATCAGCCTGACCAGATCATAAGGCCATTATAAGGTTATCCGCTAAGTTTCTGATTAGGACTGTCATAAGACGATCGTAAGGGCCCTAGAAGGCACAACTATTCAAATAAATTCTTTTTAAGTCAATTCTGCTTAAAAGGAATTAATTTGGGATAGTTTTGCCGTCTGGGGACCTCATTTTCGATTTGTTTAGTTTCCATCAATCCATCAAGAATTTAAATTTAACTATTAATTGCTTCCTCCTAGAGGAAGCTTTGTGATAGTAATTTTTGGAATTGTTAAAACAATCTGTTATAATTGTATTTTAAAGTGTCAGAAACAAAAATAAATGGTTTTTGAAAAATGTCTGTATGGATGTATGTGTGTGTATATACGCCTGATAATAACTTTTAAATTATCCCATCAAAAATCCCGTACATAGTGACGAAATGTACTATTAAAGGTGTAGTTAAAGTTTTAAATGTAAATAATGAAAATTGTTCGAGTTACAGTGCGTGCCGATTTGAAAAATCATGTTTCGAGAAAAACGCGTTTAAAGTTTCAAAGTGAGTTACAGCTAAAAAAAAATGAAAAATTCTAATCCTAAAAATTGTTTACCATTAGTCTGCTATCCCAGGACCATAAAGCAACGCTTCTAAATTCAAATCTTCCTCTTCAATTTCTTTTCGCAGCGATTTGTTGCTCGAGCGCGCCTCTTTCGCCGTGTCTGTCAAAGAGGGTTCTGCAAGTTCTATGCGCTTGGCGTCGGTGTCAATACAAAAAATTGTAGAATTGGATCTCAATATCCATATCCTTCATAATCCTCAAAATATTGATGATTCCATCGTTAAAATTGCATACAGCTATATTTTCAGCAATATCGAGGACATTTTTGCCACCTGATTGACACTTCTAAGCGTCCAAATGCTCTCACGGCATCTGTTAGTATATTAGAGACATAGTAGATAGATATATAAAATCATTGGGCCTTACCGTTAAAGCAGGTATCTTACCGACGCAGGTAGTAGTTTCGGCGTGGCCAAATGCGCTCGGTAAGGAGCTCGAAAATTCAGGAAAGAAAAATGTTTCCATGTATAAGACTCTTTGTCTCATATTCTAGAGGGTTCAAAGCATTTTTTAAGCCAAAAGAAATAAGCGATTTTTTTGAAAACTCCACAGTGGTGTAACCCCTTAAACTTGCGCGAAATCGGACTTTGCAGATCGAAAAACAAAAATTCAAAAATTTTGTATTTAGGACAAAATATTCCAATAACAACATTTTTATTTAAATTTTGTTTGCTACTCATTAAATTCTAAAATGGACATTGTAACCGTGCACTTTGCACGTTTACAATAATTGTACCCGTCCGTTAAAGGGTGCCCAAAAATCCGATGCTCGGCGCAGCCTAGAAACCCTAGGGAAAATTAGAATTGGAAAGCTTAGGCAAAGAAGGGCTTAAGCAGCCTACAACAACCTTCTACAACACCGCACCACCCATGAGAACCTACCAAATAGAACCATCGATGAGACCTGGAAGAAAGGAAAAGTATTAAAATACTATAGAAATTACTTGATTGTTGGATTAAGACTTACCTATTCGACTGCTCGCACCCATCTGGAATCCTCAGGATTATCAGCATAGCTTTCAGCTTCCTGGAAGGGCATTCTCGACGACATCGATACCTAAGGAAAATCGAAGAAGCATTAGCACAAGTGTCGAACAAAGATGAGAGTGTGGAAGCACTGCTTAAAGACACTCTCGTGCAGCTGCAGCTGTCTTGAACATGCGGATTAGATTAAATAAAGCATGCAAAACAAGAAAACAAATAAAGAAGAGCGTACAGCTCATGATTCACCTTGCATGAGAGCAGATCTCGCATCAGCTCCAAGCAGGAAAACAAATACCAGGGAAGACGTCTAATAACTGCTCCGGCTAGGATAGAGCAAATGAAATTAATAAAAAGACTAAGACTAACTGAGAGTATGAAGAGCTTAGCTCTCCAACATGCACTCTTACCAAGATATTAGTAAATATTGCATGCAGCTTAGAAGAGACACGCATAACAATACAACAGAAAATAAAAAGAAGCTCACGAGTGAGCACTCACCTAGAAGACTGTCGAAATCAGATGTTGTAGCTCGGTCATTCTGCAGCCGGGAAGAGCAGCATCGTGGAATTGGAGGAGGAGCGGCGAGGTACCTAACCTCCAGCCGCCCATCACAGCAAGCTGCAGCATACGCCGGTTCGCTGGCTTCCTTGGTGCGCCCAAGCACCATGCTCGCAACTTCGACGTCGAAAAAAAAGCACCTGAAACACTCGCGAAGCCCGGACTCGAAAACGACAACGAGAGTCCCGGCTGAGCGCGCGCGCTACATTTCGAATACAGGAGTCGAGACGGTATGCGCGAAAACATGTGCAATAAGCGCAAGTCGGTTCGTCGCATGCAAGCGCGCGCAATCTTGCGAGAGGCAGATCAGAGAGTCGATGACTCCGATCGTCTCTCTTTGTCGCGAGACTTCGCCCAACGCAGTCGAGCTTTTTTGTACGCAGTACTAAAACGCTAATACTCAAACGCTGAAATACTAAACTCTTTCTTCCAGCTTCGCGCGTGTGTGACCCGAACCATGAGGAAAGGCAGAACGGCAGGGGAAAACGGCAGGATCAGGATAGGCTGGGTCAGCTGCCGAATAAGAATAGTAAGGAGGCCCATGAAATGCTTTAAGTGCTGGGCATTTGGACACGTTGCGTGGACGGAAAAAAGCCAACTACGCGGAACTGGAGATGAAATACAAAGAGGTGCGCCGTAAGCTAAGTTAAGCCATCAAGCGCAATAAGAAGAAATGCTGGGAAGAGCTCTTGAATGAAGTCGATAGTGATCCGTGGGGTAGACCG
>JAWWEO010019923.1:0-11905 GCA_035582975.1 Ormyrus labotus | reverse complement strand
ATTTTAACATTAGAAAACATATCCCAAAGTTGCAGGAAAATCCATTACCCAAATGTCGTACACTCTCCTTGTAAGTATAAAATATATTACTACTAAATAGTTTTAAATAAGGAAATATTAAATTAATTTATCCAAAATCAATATAATCAATGCAGTTCATTTTCGTGATTAGTACATTGAATATCAAATTTTCTGAAAATTAGGAGTATATAGTATTGTGACAATTTCTTTTTTTTAAATATAATTGTGAGTTAAATTCATGATTTGACGTTTGGTAAACATTCAAAAATTTTGTAAGCTTAATTAAAGGATTAAATTTTGAAATGATAAAATCATTAAATTAAATAATGAGGATAAACCTTCGTACAATAAAATTTTAAAAATATGTAGAACCTTTAAATAATTTTCTCTGCATTTATATTTTAAATTATAATTTAATAAAAATATCAAGCAACCACTTCGTGTTTTGCTGTTCGCATAAGAATTTTTATCGTACTATTTCATCAAAGCGACATTTACTTTAAATTTCTGTATAAAGTATTACTTTCATAATTTATATCGTCGGATTTTTCTATTAGCAAAATACAACCTAATGTGGCAAGAAAAAAAGCACCATTCATAGCCAGCAAATTCCTAGCCAGCAAATCTTAATCTGTTATCCTCATTTTCCTTCCGAAATAAATTCTGATTTATTAATCGCTCGACCGATAGCCTGCTTGCTATCGGTATATACTTCCGCTTTCCTTCATCTTATTCTAAGGGTTCATTTTCTCTCACCTAAAGCATACCACAGAGAAAAAGTGGCATAAAGCACCACTCCGTTAAGGCATAAACAAGAATACGCTCTCAGTGTGCAGTATATGTTTCAAAATTCATTTTTAAGAAACCATCCATATTAAAATAATGGTTAAAGTAATTATTTTTTCATATAATACCGAGAAGTGAATTTATTTTAAATAATATTTTTTATAATATTCTGTTACAACTTTACAGTTTTTTTTCTAAAAAGTCATAATTTTTTAGTTAATTTGTCGAGTCTTTGTAGCCACTCGGTCCATTAATTAAGCGTCGTTCCGCAATGATGACCGAGCTGCTGACTTTTTTGATTGCGTATTCGTACCCTTTGAAAGTAAGTCTGCTTTGTCGTTATTCTCTTTAGCGACAGCCTCGTTCTTTGTACCTTTACAACCTTTCTCTTTTGATACTTTCCATTTAATTTTACCGTGGAACGTAATCCATGGAGCCTAGGAACATTTACAAATCGTATTATCAAATTAAAATGAAACTTGTAACATTAATTGACAGTCGATCCCCGAATTTTTTATTGCAAAATGGAGCGAAGAGTTTACTTTTGCCAATTCTATACTTTCTTAGGCGCTTATAGGCATTGACTACTTTCCGCGAGAAGTAATAAGAGCATAGGATTCTGCCGGCCTTGGGTTTATGCTGCAGGTTAAGATTAACGAGCACCTGACCATAAGTCAAGCCAGCTCTGTCGACTCTTCTTTGCTCCAAGCCCTTCTTCGGGAGAGGGCAGAGCATACTTTGTAAAATGAATTATCGAGGGCTGACGGGGCTAGGGGAGGGGGGTGCTCGCATGTTCGCGGGAGCATCACTTAATTAAACCACGGTGAGGGGGGTCGAGTCTGGTAAATTGCTTTTGTCTGGACTTCGAGACTTTAGCCCGACGCTGCCTGATTGTCTTTGCCAAACTACGAAGAGCTTGTTATCGCGGAAAACTGTCGCCGCGAGATGAGATATTCCGCGCGGTTTTCGATTTTATTTTCAGTTTTAAATTTCGAGGAAACGGTATTTTTGAAGCCTCTCGAAGCCTCTCGAAGAACCGAACTCGATTAGTTTGAAAATTATGCCGAATTTTTATAATTTTTTTAGAATATAGTTTTCAGAATAAAGAAAAGTAACACGGCTGCAACGTAAATGATGGTTTAAACGCTTTATACTTTTGTAAAAACAATTATCAAAAAAAATTAAAAGTGAAATTTATTGAAGCTAATTGCAATTATCGAAAATATTTTTATGTGCCATACTGTCCGAACAGTGCTTCTAAGTGCGTTAATTACTATAATTAAAGAGCAGTAATTGACATTATAACAAAAGTAGATAGCGATTGAATATTTTATTGACATTTATACTATCGTAATGGAATTTTGAAGAATGACAACAAGTATTTAAATGATTTATATAGATATCATTGAACGATTGATGAAATCTGACAGGAAATCTGACATTCAGGCATGTCATGTTATAGGTTTGTAAAGATCATCCATGAATGACATTTTTCGACTCCTTGATTACTTCTTGTCTACTCCATCTTGGTATCAAACTGATCTGAACTAGCTCCTCAGTACTGATTTTTAATCTTTGCATCTGTCATGATCTTGTGTCTATAAATTATAATTATATTGATTCTGCAAACTTCTTATATCTTGTCGGTTTTTGATACTATGCATCTTTTCATGATTGGTGTTAAAGTGATAAAATACGTTCGGCTGGGAACGCTATATAGTTAATAGTAAATAAAAATGGTTACGTGATTTTTTTTTGAAAATAAAAAATTAATTCTTTTCATTTTTTTTTTAATTGTCAGGATTCACGAGGGACTTTCGGGGGAAGCCTGTTGCGAAGATGATTCGTGATTACATATTACTACTCTCATGGCTTTGCACGGTAAATGGAAAAGAAGGTACGTAAATATGTATATAAAAACGATTCTAACGTTTATCAAAATGATAAATTGAAGAAGACTAATGAAGGTGCTATTTTTATATTACAGGATATTTTTGGCATATCAGCGATATGCATTATGACCCGACTTATTCCATTCAGGGCAACAGCGACGGAAGTGAGTACATGCAGAAAAATATATTCCTCACTGCCTTGTTTTGCATGATTATTCACGCTAAGCTGGAAGCGTGTATCTTAGCATTTTAAAAATCGTCTTTTTTTTTTCTTTTTATGCTCATCGTTGCTATTTCAGAGAAACGGACATTTTTAGCTAATTATTTTATTTTTTTAATTACCAAGAATAAGCCACTTTATTAATGTAATCAATTGGCATATTGAAAAAGCTCCGACACTTTTCTTTTGCCTGGTATTTCCCAGTTTATTGAACGCATAAATGATTTAAAAATCGTTAATCAGATTCGCGTATGCAGAATGAAATAATGATATTTTTGATAATGTAATATTGCAGCAATATTGCTCTGAGAGTCATAGCAGAAAATACTTTGAAAGATATCTTCTTAATGTGATTGGTGCTGTAATTAAAATAGGCAAAGAACGGATAAAACGCTCGATAATTTAATTCTAATTTTAATTTAGGATATATGAATTATAATACTAAATTAGGCACTCGGGAGAAAAGAGAAACTTAATTACTTGGCTTTCAGTCAAAGTAACGAGTAAATATGCGCTTAACAAAAGAAATTTATAAATAATTTAATTATCAGTTCATTCATTCGTCGAATAAGCTTGTATCGTACGAACTTTTGTCAGAATGCTGGAACACGAGAATTTCGGATCTTGGTCACATGCGGCAGAACGATAAGTTGCTAAGCCCCGGCATCTACGGACACTACAACTGCGACTCTCCGTACAGTCTAATAGAATCAGCGGCGATGGCTATGAAAACAAATCACGGGGACGGCATCGAATTCGTTCTATGGACTGGGTAAGTAAAAATCAACGAAGCTAGCGACTGTCTCTTGCAATAATCCAGCTCTTTTACTTATTTTAGCGATGCTCTGTCGCGATACGAGGGCATGACGGAAGAAACGCGGCTGCAACACATGAAAAATATTACCGATCTCCTCTCTCGAACGTTCACCAGTCAGTTTGTCTTTCCCGTCCTTGGACACGACGACATTGGTCTAAACTTTTCTCAAATCGCCCATCTTTGGAGTAACTGGCTACCCGACGATGCCCTCAAAACACTGAGAGAATGTACGTGCAAATTGAATGAGTAAATAAATTAAATAAAATAAAAGTAAAAATTACTTGTTAACGCGTTTTTCGCGCAGATGGCTACTACACAATCGAGCAGCGCTCGAAGAATTATCAGATTATAGCCTTGAACACAAATTTGTGGTTAAGCCCTGTGGTGGATAATCGTGTGCCAGGCCAACGGGTGATAGGAAATGGAATGAGTATCTCCGCTGCCGCAGCCTCTGGCAATAGCGATCCCGCCAATCAGTGGAAATGGTTCACTTCGGTGCTTCGCAAAGCCAGAGAAATGAGAAAAACGGTAAATTTTTATTTAGTAATCTTTAAGTTATTATAAGATTTTCTTAAATCGTCAATCTGAATGTCTTATTGCACGTATTTTTAATTACAACTGACAAGGAGAATTTCTCAACTTTCGATCGCGGATTTTATTTCGGTTAGATTTTATTTCAGAATTTTGATTCAGTCTAACGTCCGATGAGCTCTTTTAGCTAAATTTAAAAAAAAATCCATTTTTTTTAAATAACTTGTATCTTTTCAACAGTTAATTGTAGAGTATTTTAATTCTCGGTATTCGAAAGGTGTGATCAAATTCTATTGAAGACGTCAAAATATCATCCAAACATCTCTATTGGTCAAATCTTATAATCAAACAAAGATCGTCGATTAAAGTCTATTAATTTGAATATTATATTTAGCTAAAATGGAGATGGCTTCTTTCATATTTCTGTACGAGAGAAAATATATCTAACAGTTAAAATAAAATCCGGGAGACAAAGTTGTTGAAACTCTCCTTGCAAGCGAAAAAGCATAACCCAATTACAGAAACATAAAATTAACAAAACTTAAAATTAATTGCAAAATAGCCAGTAAACAAGCACATTCAAATACAAATTGAGTCCTTCTAAACCCAACAACTGCATAAAGTTCCACAGCAGAATCATAAACAGGCTAGTATTTTTATTGCCGAAGTTGATAATGATTTGGTAGCGGTAACATTCCGTTGAAAAGCGATCATATTCACAAGTCAAGTCCATGACACCACAAAGCGCTTTCAAACACAACGAGAAAATTTGTGCTATAGTTCATTCCGAATATTCATTTAACTTCTAATTTATTCCATTTTTGATAGAACGTCTATATTGCCAGGCTGCGAAAACAGGTTAACGAGCGTAATGCACACTAGCGTTCGGCGACGTCAGTGGGTGGAAATGCGCTGTACAATGCAATTTACAGCTAGACCGAGCAATTGAAATGAAATGACGTTGCAGACCGCAAAAAAAAATGACCAATCAATGATTCTATTGCCGCTGCAGTCGTTATATACGGAATAGCAGCATCAATCGGGAATCTGAAATAGAATGTTAATGTCGCTTTTTCTGACTTTATGTTGACAGGTTTACATAGTTGGCCACACCCCACCTGGTGTCGATGACCGCGAGGGCGGCATCACAACTCTCACCGAAGAACACAACTCTCGTTACCTTCGAATTATTCGTCAATACGCAGATATAATTCGCGGCCAATTCTTCGGGCATTGGCATTCAGATACTTTTAGAGTTATATACAGTGACAATAGTACTTATCCGAGTTTATTCTGCTATCTCTTTCTGTTTTTTTTTATCTGCAGGATATTTAAAAAAAAAGATTAAAATTGTGTCTTTTAGACGAGCCGGTATCTTGGGTAATGGTGGCGCCAAGTATTACACCCTTCAGGCAAGGTGGCCCTAATAATCCTGGCTTGAGACTCTACAAATTCGATAATGATACAGGACAGGTATGAGGACATATCTCTATAAAACTAAACTATCACTTTTGATATTTAAACGAAAAATCGCGACACTCGATGGCAATTACAATTTTTTCTTTAAACCGTAAAACGTGAAAAAGTACCGAAACTTATTTTCAGAACTTGTTAAAGTTAAACAAAACTAGAAAAAAATTCCATTAAATAAATAAAACTTATTTAATTGAATATTTGTATTTATTCAATCATACGTTACATCTATTTACATTTAACGATTCAATATACACATTTGATAGGAATATGACTAATAATAAAACATCGCAGCTATCAATAAATAAATGTGCCAGTCGAAACAGTGATTTTTTCCTACAATTTCCGTTTAGATAGTAAACTTCTAATATTTGGAACTCTTTCACAGTTATTTCTATTTCAAATGTATTAAACTATTCTTAAAAGTAAGAAAATCTGCTTGAATTATCTTTCCTTTCAATATCGGACGTATCCATTTATACAACGATCATAATTATAATAATTCATGAAGATTTGGCTTGCGAAATACCAGATTTAAGCTGATTTAAGATGCGCCTGATGATTTGACCGCAGATCCTGGATTACGCGCAGTATTACTTGAATCTTCAGGAAGCCAATATGAATAAACGCGCTACCTGGCGTTTGGAATACAACTTGCTAAAGAATTATGATCTCGAAGAAATCACGGCCTTAACTCTTCACGATCTCGCCGATCGATTTACACAACCCAGAGACAATGCATTTGTCAGGTAAGAGCTGTTAACGAGTTGCAAGCATGCACATATCTCCTCTTTTTTTGCATTATTTCAAAGTTCGCTTCAAACTCGTTTATCAAACTTTAAGGCCAACGGCCAAGAGGTCGTTAAACTACCGTCGTTTTTCCATTTAAACAAAAAAATTTACTTTTACCGTAAGTACGAAAGTCAAAGTCAAACAGAATTAAACGATTGCGAAAATACTCACCTCTTGGCTACTGGCCCGAATATAACGAACGGCTTTAGAAGCAGTCTAGATTCCGAATGGAAAGTGCACGTAGCGCCGACGTATAAAGCAGAGGGAAAAAAAAATCGTTTGCATCCCAGGTACTACAGCGCGAACCGGGTGTCTTTGCCCCGCGAAGTGGAGGAGTTCTGGGGCTGCGGCGGCGCTCTAAATGGGTTATGCGCGCTGCAACACTACTGCGCCGTGACGCGGCTGAACCATCGCACCTACACCAGTTGCGTATCCTCGTACGCGGACGCTCTGGCGGCTGCGGCCGCGTCAATACGCTCCGTTCCCGGCGTTCTGCCGTTGCTGCTTCTGCTTCTGCCGGCGCTGCTCGCGGCGCGGTAGAACACCTCTGCTTTTTTGCCATTCAATTAAAAAAAAAAAAAGAAAAAAAAAGACTGCCATTATCCGGCGAATGTGATTCGCGCTGCTCGCGAGCTTCTTTTCGAAGGGAATGCAGGAGGATACCTGTGGTGTTATTGCGTTATTTCGTGGTTTATTGCGATTTCTCGTAGGCAGAAACTTTTCGTAAAAATGTATATTGAGCTTAATTTTGATAATCAGTTTTATCACAGATTGACAGTTCTACAAGAAATTTGTAAATCTTCTTACACGCTTATGCTCTGATTCTGTATTCAGAAAATTGGAGTTCGTAGAAAAATACTAGGGATCAGTTTATGGTGCTATTTGAAACTACAAAACTTAAAAGTAGTTTTATCATGCTTCCGGAAAAAAAAATAAATAAAAATTGATTCCTAGAGGTAATTTTTCTTATTTTTTATTTCTTATAATAATTGCACTTATAAAAAGTTGCGTCCGGTGTTAATTTTATTAAAAATATAGAATGTAAGTTGTTAATTCTATTTAAAATATCTAACTGAAGATAAATTTATATTCGTATAAACAAAATTAAATATTAATATACTTTATATTAAATTTTACTTACATAAGGCTACGAATCAATTGTTTGAAAAAAATAAAAACCATAATAAAAATGTATTTAAATTATATTTTAAAAATCAAAATTTATTCAAATGATTTTCCGGTGTGATACTCGAATTTTTTACTTTTGTTTGAAGTATGTCATTTTATATAACAATTGTGGCACTTTCACACGTAAATCTAGAATTTTCCTTTTAAAGATTATCCGTAAAACTAGTTTTCATTTTTAATTAATTTTCGCATCATCTGTACTGCAACAATTTTTCGACAAAAGTACTAAACCGTCACAATACATCATTTTTAAAATTAAATATACCTAATTAATTAATAAAATGAATGCGAAAAATTCTACTCAAGACACCCATTAAGTGTTCAGTAATATTATTTAATTACGTTTAATTTTAATAAGTTATTAATATAATATTAAACGATTTCTTGCGATATTATTTAATTAAGTAAATTATCGACATATATTTAAATCGCTTTAAAGTTACGACATCGTAATGTTATACATAATAACAATTGATAACAGTTCACAATGATCAAGTACATGTCGGCTTGTATGAAATTCTAATCATCTTTTGTAATGAGAAGACTGAGACTTTTTTTAGAAGCGAATATAAGAATTTGCGTCCGACACCACAATGGTCTCCTTACACAAAAAAATGAAAAAAACTATACAAGCGGTAAAAAAGGAAATGACCGAATAGGCTATAAATAAGAAAAATTGAGCCAAATAGAGTAATTATACGTTTTGTGACGTGTACATAAAAAATAAGGTATGGTATCACTAACTACTGTAATATTCCCTACATTCGTAAAGGTTCCCCTGTTAGAATGTTAATGAATTTTAAATCAATCGATTTCCGAAAAAATATTGGTTATTAATTAAACTCAATAATTTTTGAAAGTATATAATTTTCTCTTATATCACTCTTGCATTATGAGATCCTAAATTACCTGCTCATTTTCTATTAAATATGCAAAAAAAATCCATTAATCTTTAAACAGGGTAGTCGATAGAACGCAGAAAACGAAAAACTTTCCATGTATCTGACAGGAAAGAAAAACCTTGGTTTCTCAGCAGAAAGATACATGCAAGCGGCGTCTTCTCTCTCATGCATGCAAGAATATTAAGGTCCGCACAACATTATACGGCAGTCCTTTATGTATGTCATCTGTAATAATTAAGTAGATGGCAAAATAAAATACTCATCCCAAGGAAAAACTATATATAAAAAATGGAATGTTTACATGTATAATGCGCAAACTATGATAATATAAGATTCATCTTTTGCGACATCGTTGTACAATATCTGTCTGTGTGATTAAGTGTGTAAGGCTATCTGATTTACATGGATGAAGTTATGTGATATATAAAGTATGTATTGTAAGGAATCAACGAGTAATTGTGATCGGTGGATAAATATAAAGGCAGTGTTTATGGATAAAAAAATGTTTCGCTGTTAATGGATCAATAAAAATTTTTAAATAAAATTGACTCTTTTATGATAATTTCTTGCTTTTTACTTTAATTCCATCAGTTCCTAATATACTTTTAATTTGTGCAGCATCGAAAATGATTGCTATTAATTTTATTTATAATTTATGAAGAAACGAAAGTTATTCTTACATATTGTTGGAGGTTCATTTAGTGTAAATTTGAACAATATGTAGCTAAACGAATTATAATAATAAAAGACAATTGTTTTATAAATGGAAATAAAATTAAAGCTATAAATATTTAAATATCTGAACTTTTTCTTCTATTATAAGATTTCGATTTTCAAATTTAAATAAGATTGAATAATAATAGCGATAATAACTGCTCTCTTTTCCGTTTTCATTATTTATATTCGGTAACTTTCTATGAATATTCAAAATATAAGCCAGAATCTCAGAGTAACCATTATAGTTCCTAAAAAATCTTTCTTCATACATAACTAAATATTACTATTACTATTATATACGTAAAAGACATAATTTAATTATAATTTTTCAATATCCTGCTTCGATCTCTACAGATTTCCTCTTTTAGCGGCATTGCATCCATCTTTAATCTTCTATCTCCAATATTTAATTTCTACGCTAATTGACAATTTGAGACAGATCCGAATTTTAAATTGAATTTAGTCAGAAGATATCAGTTTAAACGCTGATTCTTTTTTTTGTTCTAGTTAATTATTTGGTTGGATAAAAGAGAAATAAGTGGCATGGGGAAGAATCAATTTTTTAAAAGGTTGTTAACGCATTGATGAAGTGAATTCTATTTTTTTTTATTTTGCTTTTTTCCATTCGCATGAAAAATTGACCTCTCTGAAATTCCTCGAATATTCGGGGCCTTTTCGTTACTTTACCTTTATTACTCATATTGTAACTAATCCACGGATTACGATTCATGTCTGCATTGTCCGAATACTTGATTATCCTTACCCAATCTTTATTATCCTCTCGCACGCTGTTTATTGCATATGCATACCGATATATGATATATCGCAAACCGCTCGAACATTGCAACTCTCCAATCGCTTTCTACATTCTTATAAGTTAATTCTTTGCGATTTTTTATTTTCCCTAATATGAAGCCTGTAAATTCTTTCATATGAATTTTTAGTATTGCAACTGATGATTTGCTAATTTGTAATTGATTTTTAGGATACGTAAATCTTTATCAGCATTAGACTATACTCGTTCATAAAATAAGTCAAAAAAATGCAGCGCATCTTCTACACCTCGACCCTTAATAACGGGCACTCAAAAACTTTGAATATTATATACGTACCATCGTAATAACTATCCTATAGAAACTTAGGATACAACGCCTAAACCGTAATGCACAAGCTCTCACATAGACTGTTATGCGCGCGCAGCTGGTTGCAGTTGTGTGGTGTGTTTATATCCTAGAATAGAGCGATAAATTTCTCCATTGGATATATTGACTTATCGAGAGGCGTATAGCTCTCGCAGCTGCCTGGCCCTTTACACCGAAACCAATAAAAAAAAGCGCTTCGACGATAGTACGCGAATTTTGATCTTACAATTAGTGTTGATCTCTCCATATTTTATGTTTATCCTGGCAGTAAATTTAGTTACTGCCAGTGTTAGCGAATTCATGCATTTTCCCGACCATTCGCGCAGCCCTCTCGTCAGGAATTGGGTTGAGTGCAACATCAAGAAAATCATACATATATAATAGTTGTGAAATTATAAATAACTATAGGTTTACACGAACAACAATAATAATATGACAATAATTGATGAACTTAAATAGTAATTCATCCTTTTATTGTATAAATATATTGTAAAATATAAATTATTTAATAATAATAAATTCTTGCAGTCTACCTGATGAGATTATAAGAAACACGTACCCAAAATGTTTTCATTTTTCATTTCGTTATCATGACGCGAGACCTGCAATTTCTTCTAAATGTGCCAGCATAAATTATAAAAAAACTTTTTAGCTAATAAGAAGTGTTCCACATTATTGTGCGCCCGGATTACGAGGTTTAGTCCGCAGGTTCGTTGACCGGTAAAGTGGCCCATAGTTCTCTCTCGCACGTGCGTTTTACTTAAAACAATAAATAAAAAAAAAAAAAAAAAAAACAAACTGTCCAGCAATGAACGCTCGGTGCTTTTTCGTCTGGAAATTGTGCGCGGCGCAACGACAATCCTGGGCACACACTATACATTCACTGCTGCGCATTTCTCTGGTGGAGATCAATGGCTCGCGTGACGTTCTGCCGAGCGAATAATTAAAAGAGGTTCTATACGTCACCACCATTAAAGCGAATGCTTTTGCTACGCAACGTGCATGCACAATGCGCACTGCGCAGAGAGGATCGCTTGACATGCGCTGGGATTCTGCGTGTCGCTTTCCTTTGCTCTATAACTGGCACGTCGTTTAACGCTATTTACGATTCTGCGAGAGTGACTGCCCCGCGGATAGACAAATAATAGGAAGAACGGTCTGACGCTCAAATATCGAATGATACTGCATCAAAGTGTTATCATGAAGAATATGTTGAAATTAATCCAAACCAACGTTTCGCGTATACATTTTGCAAGGCCTTTTCAGGGTTTACAAATGTTTAATAATTCGTTGATTAATCAAGCCCCCGAAAGTCGGCTTTTGTAAAATATCGATTTAATTTAAGTATTCCCTGGTAGCAAGTTTCCGATAAATTCTAGCCAGAATTCTAGATTCCAGATAGATCCGTTAGATAGAATCTATCT
>JAWWEO010019921.1:0-11915 GCA_035582975.1 Ormyrus labotus | reverse complement strand
CTTCTCTTTATTTAGCAATATTAATATCACATAAAATGTTTTAAAGATTTTTAAAATTTCGCTGGCATTGTTTGTTCGAAAGTGTACGAATTTAATTTTTTTTATTATTAAAAATAATTTCGATCTTGCTTTACTACTTAATCAGCTATTTAGTTTTAAAATGTGCAACTAAATGTAAGCTTTATTTGTTATGATTCTTCAATTCAAAATTTAATTTTAAGTTGTACAAGAATTTTAATCAATAACTTAAAATTCGTAATTGCTTAATATTTTGACGAAGCGCTGGGAAACAGCAGAACACGAGAGCGCCCGGTGCACGCGTACGCGCTGAAGCGGCTGCGGGAGAGAGCGACCGCGGCGAGCGAGCGCTCCCCACTTGGCGCGGCTCTCCGCCAGCCGTCTCCTGACGCCGCGCGCTCATTCGTCGAATCGTCCAATCTTCAATTGCCCATATCTCCGGATCTAGGCATCGTATCGAAAAATTAAGGATGGACGTATATCTTAGATTTTCCTCCTCTATCCATTGGTACCCAACTGTATAAGTTTTTTATTAGCACCCTGTATAATATAGGAAGATATATATGTATGTAAGAGCAATTCCATGTCAACCGTACATGGCAAAAAATTTTTTTTCTTCAAAATTTGTGAAGATGTTGGTATTGAACCCGTGAATAACCCTGAATTTTTCAGATTTTTTTAAGTCATGGTTTCCGAGCTATAGCTGACCAAAGTTTGTAAAAAACGCTATTTTTACAAAAAAAAGGACGTTTCTTGACTCAAATTGCGCGTAAACGGCACGTCAAAAAAAAAACCTCAGACATTCTTTTTAGGAAATTTCGTCAGCTTTAAAAAAAAAAAAAAAAAATAAAATACTATATTGCACTAAACTGAATACTTAAGACATTTTTTGGAGATTTTCACGAAAAAAGCGGCCTAAATACAACAGCGCCATTTTTTATATTTTTTAAACCATAAATAACAGATTCCTCGTCGAAAAATGCATCGGATATGAAGATTTTAGAATGGGATTACAAGAATTTTCAATTTTACAACGATATTTTCCAAAAAATTCCAAGTTTTTGGTGAAAACACAGCTTTTGTCATTTTTAAAGCTTTTTATCGCCGGTGCTTATCCAGCACTATCCAGCTCAGAAATGCCAGAAAAACAATCTCTCATCAGCATTCGGTACGAAAAAAATCCCATCTCCAAAGGTCTACCAAAAGAATCTCACATTCTACCAAAAAACTCCACGAAAACTAACCCTCTTAAAAAAATTTTCGCGAAAAGTATCCCGCATCGATATTCGCTATGAAAAGAATCTCAGCTAGAAAAACGCCAAGAAAACTATCCCCCGTTAGCATTCGCCACGAAAAGAATCTCATCTACAAAAGTGCTACGAAAAGTGTGAAAAGTTTTCGTTGCACTTTTAAAGATGTGTACTTTCGTGGCGAATGCTAACAGGGGATAGTTTTCGTGGCGTTTTTGAAACTAAGATTCTTGTCGTGGCGTTTTTTTTTAGATGAGATTTTTTTCGAGGCGAATATCGATGCGGGATACTTTTCGCGAACATTTTTTTTTATCCTAGGCCGCGAAATGACCATTTCGCGACCTGCACAGAAAAAAACCAGCTTCTCATTTCGCGGCCCTCGTAAAAAAAAATTAAATATGCACCTACGCAGTGAATAAAGAATGTATCAGATCGCACGTTTATCGGCCTCGGCTTCGCCTCGGCCAATAATTTACATGCAATCTGAGACATTCTTTATTTTCGCTTCCTAGGTGCATAATGTACTATTTAAGAGGGTTTTCATGGCGTTCTTGAAGATGAGATTATTTTCGTAGCGAACATTGATTGCGTGATAGTTTTCGTAGTACTTTTGTGCATGGGATTCTTTTCGTGGCAAATACTGATAGAGGATAGTTTCATGGCTTTTTTTAGGAGAGATTCTTTTCGTGGTCAATATTCATGGGGGATAGTTTTCGGATGGACCGGCGATATGGTCTGCATTAATTGCCGTTCTTAGTATTTTTTAACTCTTGAGAAACATCGAAGATGCAGTAATTTATAGTATGTAAAATAATAATTTTAAATTCGCCTTTTAAAAAATGATTAAGTAATCATTTACCTAAGGCTCTGTGACGTTGCGGTTTTACGTGCCGGATAGGATTTCAGCGGGAAGGGAGAGTGGAATTGGATTCGCCAAATGAATCAGAGAGAGAATTAGATTTAAATGAGTATATTCTTAATAACGTATCAATTTAAGTACAAAGTAATCAAAGAAAATAATATTCATCAAGACAAACTAAAGCTACGGTAGTACGGACTTATGGCTACGGCAAATCGGACTTAAGCTACGGTAAATACGGACGTGCAGACGCGGTTACATGGATGACTCCCGGTAACGATAGAACGGTAGCGGCGCAAACGCGGTTATACGTGTTGCTCCCGGTAAACGGTACGGCTGTGCTGGAGCAAACGCCGGAATGCGTTTAACCCTCAGTGGGTGCTGGGACGGAGGTGGAGCAGATGCTCGCACACGCACTGCCCCAGGGTACAGGCGGGGCGGATCGGTAGCGGATATTGTCCGGGTTATCCTGCCACGCAGGCGCACGTCGGCAGGTTAACTCGGTCGACGAGCTCCGGGTGTCGACGTAGGCGCACGTCTTCGCCAGGAACTATGTCGGTCAGGGTAGGTCGGACGGGATTCGGAAGTTGCCGGGTTATCCTACCACGCAGGCGCACGTCGGTAGGCTAACTCGGCCGACGAGCTCCGGGTGTCGACGTAGGCGCACGTCTTCGCCAGGAAGTATGTCGGTCGGAAAAGGTTAGGATTCAGGTGAGGAATCCTCGGTGTAGGATAAGTACATCACGTAGGCTCACGTAGATGTAATTATCCTGTCGGAAGCTCAGGAGCGTTCGTAGGCTCACGACTGCTCCGGAGCTCGGCCCGAGGCGGACTGATCTGCTCCGGGATCGGCGGCTCCTTATATAGGGGCCGCGCATGCGTAGAAGGTGCGCTCGGCGTCGGAATGGTAGGAGCTATCCAGCCTTAAGGCTGATGCGCAATCGAACGGCGGAGAGTGGTCTGGACAAAATCTTGGTTTCCAGGTGGCGCAAACGTCGCACACACCTGAAACTTTGTCCAACCCTATAATCGACCGAGAGCAAACAAACCATGCCAAGAAAACCCGGATTTCTAACCCCATAGAAATTCCATGGGTTCCCATGCAATTGTGATGTCAGCTCTCAGTTGCTGACCTATGCTTGGCACTATTTGCCACTCATAAATTGGGTCGCGGCTGCGGAACGGAATCTGGACTGCTCGCGCGTTCGGCCCATTCTACAATTGTTCTCCGCCGTGAAGTTGCTACCAACTTCAGGGTTGTGCGACTATGGGGTCGTCACAGCTCTAAAGTTAGAGCCTAACGTAAAAGCCAGTTTACATTGTCCGCGAAATATGAATCTTGTTGTTAGTGTTTATCGCTTTTATATAGATTTTATATATATATTTAGTAACTAAAATAAAATTTTCAAAGTTTTAGAGGCGATGATTCAAATTCAAAACAGCAAAAAGACCACACACTTTTAGCTATTTTTTTTACCCCTGGCGCCATACTAGCTATCTTATTCTACGGTTAAAATACGTCCAAAATTGTATGTATAATATTTACCACCAATATTTTTTGTGATTATAGAAAAATAAAGGGAAAAAACTACGTCCATTAGGTTAGGTCTGATTAATGTGCACGTAGTAAAAAGAATATTAACAAACGTTAACCTAACGAAGAAGTACATGTTAAACGGGGTAAAAATTAAAAATTTCAATTTCCGTTCTACGAGATATTTTTTCCGCCGAGTATACATGAGACAGTTGAAGAGACTATGGAAAAGCTGTGAAATTATGAATAAGCTACGGGAAATAGATAATAAGATGATGGAAGAACGGTGGAAAAGCTGATGAAGAGCATTGAAGTAACGGCGGAGAAGCGGTAGAGGAGCGGCGGGGAATCGGCGAAGGAGCTAATTTTATAAATAGAATAATTTTTACAAAATAACGTAAAAATTGATGGAATTTTACCTTATTTTGAGGAGCGACAAAGAAGCGGCGGAAAAGCGGAATTTCAAACAAGCTTACAACTATATAATATAGAATGATACATACACGGATAAGTCTACATATATCAAGGGGTCTCTTGAAAGGGCTGTTAAACTGGAAGTGATTTTAAAGGGAGGGTTTGCCCGGTGGACGTTATAAAATAATGTTAAGATGTGATAATCCTTTGCGGCGCACATTTTTCTATCAAACAAATTTTACTTTTATATGCATTTAGGGGAGTTTTGGGGCCGTTACTCAAGAATCTAAAGTCAGATTTCCAACATTCAAAATGGCGGATCCAAGTTTCATGAAAATCCATTAATTTTTTGAAAATTCATCCGCCATTTTAAATTATGCAAATTGGGCTCGATATTCATAATCAGCGACTTCAAAAATCTCCGAGTAGCAAGTTTCATTCAGATTTAATATGTCGTTCAAAAATGAATTGTTTCGTAAAAAAAAGAGTGATTTTCACAATTTGTTTATTTATAACTATTTATAATTTTACACAATATGTTCATCATTTTTTTTACATTCTATAATGCTTTAAATACCATATCAATAATACATTATTGTGACTACTTTTGTGATAATCTGGGTTACCACTGCGCCGCAAAAGGTTAAACAATAAGAGATAACCGTAAAAAGTTTAAAACTTTCCCTTTAAAAAATTCATAAATTTTATTTTAGTCATTAAAATAAGTAAGATTTGCTGACCTCGATTTCGAAATTTCCTTTGGTAAATTCAAGAGAGTTAAAAAGTGCACTTGTGGCTGCCAGGCGGACGTGATTAGATGTAGTAGATCCTTTCATTCCGTGTATGATAGCAGTGAGAATTTCGTTGGATTGTGAAACTAATACCTCACTGTCAATTTCTTGACAAATATAACCAATAGTTTCAAGAGTTGCTTCCTTCATCATTTCAGTACTGTTAGGATTAGCCACATTATGTACTAAAAGAGGTATTAACTCATTCCACTGCCCTACTGGCAATTCTGCTACAGCTACGTATGCTACACATTGTGCAGCTGAACTTGGCCTGTTATTTTCTGTTCCTAATGCACCTAAAATCTAAACAGTAGAAAATGATAGATTTATATTCTTTAATATGGTTTGCATACTTTAATACAAGTTATTTGATGTAATAGAAAACTCAATAAAATATAATAGATATTCTATGAAGGCAAGGGATTTATAGCCAAAAACTAAAAAAGAATTTATTTATTTATTTAACCACAAAAAAAATACAGATTATTCCTACATAGATAGATAATTATCTGATCGTAGGCCTGGCTATAAAGAAACTTAATTATTAACTTAACTTACTAATAAATTATTTAAATACTGTAACAGTTTCTTATAACATTCAAATGTTTAACAGCAAAATAGTAATGAATATCTATAGTTAAATAAAACACTATTTATCTACTTTGCAACCCAGTTTTTAAGTTTTTTTCGTAGTTGTTATCTTACTTCTTCTTATGTTTTTTAGTTTATTAGATAGAGTTATATCTTCTAACAGCTATAACATAACTGTTTTGCTGCTTTGTTTATTTTAGGCATTTGTATGCTTTTCTTTCTTGTATTTATTGCTTGTTTTACATAATATACTTTTTAGTTATTCATAGTGGTATAAAAGTGATTCTAACAAGGAAACCGCGGGACGTGTATTCCTACGATTTTCTTGAATTTTTTATATGTTATAGAGGATAGAAAAATAAGAGACACGTATTTTTTTTTCTATCGGCCCAATGCGATATTAAAGGGGTGAAAATCGCCCCTACATTTTACCACCGAAAACGGTTTTTTTTTAATATCTTAAAATCTAATTAATTTTTTGGAATGAAAGAAAATGGAAAATAGATCTCTTTGAATGACGAAACCAGCAAATATAGTTTGGTCCCCGGAGGTAGCAACACTTACTTTTTATTTCAAAAGATAATATATTGTGCAAAAAGAGCGGGAAGGAAACTATTCCACAAGTTGGAAGTTTGCAGCACAAGACGGAGGCGAGCGCACTAGCCGAAATCGTTTAAAAATTCTGTTGATGCGCGTGAACATTTTCAGAAGAAAACCACAAGTTCTGTTATTGTTATTTCTTGAAAACATTAGTTTTATGGAGTTTGGCGTAAGCCCCAGACTGAACCGATAAATGAATTGTCATCTAACAGTGCTTAAAATCTTTGATTTTTATGTCATATAGGGCTGATGCTCTTTGCGTATACAAATTTTTGAATTTAGTATTTTTAAATTTAGAAAAACTCATAAAAAATTAAGGAAAACTGAGGAAATTCATCAATTATTCTGAGTTTTTCTTAATTTAAAAATACTAAATTCAAAAATTTGTATACGCAAAGAGCATCAGCACTATATGACATAAAAATTAAAGATTTCAAGGGGGTTGACATGGTTTTAAACGACCTGTAAACCCGAAATTTAAATTAATAATAGTTTGTACTATCTATATATTAAAAATATAGCTCATTCTGGATCAAATGAGCCCAGACAGAAATCAGCAGTTCCATTTGTTTCCGTGATATTTAAATCTCAAATTTTTTCCTTTGACGTCAAATCCAGTTTGATCCGTTCCACGGATTAGCATGACACAGGGCTTAAAATCTTTGTTTTTGATGTCATTTAGGACCAAAGCTCTGAAATAGTGGAATTTTTTTTATTTAGTATTTTTAAATCAAGAAAAACTGAAAAATTTTAATTTTAAGTTCTGAAGAGGGCCGAAAAACCTGTTTTTTTTTTGCAATTTATCTTTTTCTTGGCGGTTTTTTATTTAATCCTTTTGAAAAAAATCATGTATATTGACATGATCTATACCTTTTTCAGTAATTGTCTTGGAGATTATCACAGCTTATTATCCTTCAGAAAAAAGTTCTTAAAATTTTTAAATTGAATTTTAATCTGAAACTAAAACAGTACATCAAATTTTATATTTTTAGTTTCCTTTTTGTGTTAAATACTATTTTCATGAATTTTTTCAGATTTTTTGATTTGGTGCTCTATGTCGAAAAACAATATTTTTTTATTTTTTCGTCATTTTTGAACTATTTTTTCGTGAACAAGTATCATTAATATATTTAAGAACTTTTTTCTATTTTCAGATACGTGTACTTTTAGTGTTTTTTCAGTAAAAATACTTGCTTTTTCTTTCTCATAATGTTTTTTCTTTTTCTGACAAATACGTGATTCTTTTTTAGAAAGGACCTCGCACAAACCTTACGGAAAGCGGCCCTCGGTTAAATTCGCTCAAACTTCGGGATTTTGTAGTATTTGACATCCCCGTCAAAAGTCTGCATAGGCACGATGTCCAAAAATCAATAGTTTTTATTTTAGGATAGGTGAAAGGTTCGAAATCCGAAAATATGTAATAGTCAACACTGCGAGTTAAGACGTTGGTCAATACTTGTTTGATCGAGTATGTGAGTACGCGTGCATATGCCTATGTGTCTATATTTATGTGTATACATTTGTGGGTATGTGTGTCATCCATTGTCCGCGGCTGCTTACTTACAGCAAACCGGCCAAAACTGGCCGTTCCTCGATCCGCAACCTGGTAACGCGCTCGGTAGCATGGAAGTGCTCACCTATTGTTACACTGAGATGTGGGAATGTGTTTGTATGTTTGTGTGGTTGCGTGGTCGGATATGTGCGTATATGCGTGCATGTGTGGCCGCAATAGAATCGGCTCGCGCACACAAACCCATCCACACGCCCACACATATACGTGTACATACAAACACACACCCACAGACAGACATAAATACGCACGATAACCCACCAAACACCCACACTCTCGGCCAAACAACCACACACGCCTACGCACACATACGCATACCCGACCCCACACCCACACAAACGTACACGCATGCGCACGTAAATCTCAGTGTAACAATAAACGAGCACTGCCATGCTACCGAGCGCGTCTCCAAGTTGCTCGGGGAACGGCCAGCTTTGGCTGGTTAGTTGTAAGTAAGCAGCCGCGGACAATGTGTATATGTGCATACATTTGTGGATATGACACACATATCCACAAATGTATGCACATATACACATAAACACATAGGCACATGCACGCGTACTCACATACCCGGTCAAACAAGTATTGAGAAACGTCTTAACTCGCAGCGTTGACTATCACGTATGTAACAATCTCGTTTCGACTGTGTGATAAATTAGCCGCTCCTGCTCAACACGCTGGAGATGGCTTTCTACACAACGATTGCTCAATACCTAATCGTAAGAAATGCAAATCAAACTCGTCACTCCAACTCAATACGTTGGTAGCGACTCCTCACCGATAATTGCTCAGCGCGCAATTTATAGGGAACAAGCGAAAAACTTTATCTCGAATTCTAGTTTGCGAGCTAAAGAACATCTGTACGATTGGAGGTTAAATAGAAATTGTGCAACTCAGTCTTTTAAATTTAGAATACTATTTATTAACAAAAATGTAAATCTAATCTGTACAAAATTTTCGTTCTATTGAGAGCCTCGCTCCGCTCTGTAACAAAAAAATATAAACACAAATTTTAATTTAGAACTTTCTAGGATCTTTGCGCTATTCTAACTTATACGCGTGCTAGCTCAAAGGGGTCGAGGATCATAGAGAGTAGGACGAGTTCAACTGATTAGTATTTGCGTTCAATCCACGCGCTAATCAGTTCTTAGTATAAGGCTTGGCTCAGTCCGCCAAGTGAACTGATAATCGGCACCCAAGGGCCGATTTTTATACTCGCTGGAAAGCCGGAAGAAAAGTAGGGAAAGCAGGAAAGTTGGGCAAGCACGAGCGTTGCGCTCGCGGGCTAGCACGCGTTGCCCGTAGCAACACTCGCTCGAGAGAAGGGGAATTCCGTGGCTCACTCGCTTTGCTACCATCGACGGGCGTGTTTCTTGTACGTAACGAAGCTAGTGCTACCTGACAGATAGCAATACCTTCGTTACACGTATTTACGGATTTCGAACCTTTGACCTATCCTAAAATAAAAACTATTGATTTTTAGACATCGTGACTATGGAAACTTTTGATGGGGATGTCGAGTTCTACACAATCCCGAAGTTTGAGCGAATTTAACCGAGGGCCGCTTTCCGTAACGTTTGTGCGAGGTCATTTCTAAAAAAAAAAATCACGTGCTTGTCAGAAAAAGAAAAAAACATTATGAGAAAGAAAAAGCACGTATTTTTACTGAAAAATCACTAAAAGTACATGTATCTGAAAATAGAAAAAAGTTGTTAAATATATCAATGATACTTGTTCACGAAAAAATAGTTCAAAAATGACGAAAAAATAAAAAAAATATTTTTTTTCGACATTGAGCACCAAATCAAAAAATCTGAAAAAATTCATAAAAAGAAACTAAAAATATAAAATTTGATGTACTGTTTTATTTTCAGATTAAAATTCAATTTAAAAATTTTAAGAACTTTTTTCTGAAGGATAATAAGCTCTGATAATCTCCAAGACAATTACTGAAAAAGGTATATATCATGTCAATATACATGATTTTTTTCAAAAGGATTAAATCAAAAACCGCCAAGAAAAAGGTAAATTGCAAAAAAAAAACAGGTTTTTCGACCATCTACAGAACGGGGGACCATTTTGGGGCAAATAAACGGTGTTGCCCACTCTTTTATTACCCAAGACGTATTTTCAAACTATTAAAAAAAAAAAAAAACTTGAAGGTATTTTAGCCATCTTAATGCGGAATACCCTTTAAAAGTTTTGCTTTAAAAAGTAATCAAACTAGGGTTATATTGAAAGTCTCCTACGGGGTACATTCTGAGATATCACTATAAAACTGAAATTTTGTAATACGTAGTGTCAAGCAGCGTAACATTACAGAGGCTTTTGATTCAAGGCCCAAAAATGCAATTTTAAAACCATTTTAAGTCAGCGAAACATTAAAGAAGTGGAAAAATGTAATTAGCAATTAAAAACTAACAAATTACTTTATGAACGAATTCCTCTGGACCTTTTTTATAAACAGAATCAACAACCTGCGTGCACAGTTTCAGCTGGACCCAATGAAAATTGCCCCGCAGGAGACATATTGAAGATTGAAAAACTTGATTTTGAGAAAATCAAGCTTAAATATTTTCACAGGAACAGTTTTGATGGTTTGCTTACTTGGCAGTTCAAAATTTTCGAGTACCATACACACACTCCTTTCTGCTTTTTCAAAGTTTCTAAAAGTTTTTTTGACTGCAGATTCAGCAACAGCAACAACAATATTTTTAGAAACAAATCAATTGCGTATTAAAAAACAATTACAAATATGGTTTCATTCTTCGCGCCAACATTATTTAAAGTTATTGTAAAAAACGTATCGGCTGCTGTCGCAGTAACTAATTTTATATTCTAATTCTTTATTATTATGTAATTCTACCATTGTTAACGCTATTTGGCGTATTCTTTTAAGCACAAACAGCACCGGTAATTTATTTTTGGATTAAACATAGTTTTGATATTAAAATTTAAAAATAGTCCAAGGCTGTTGGACAAAACGCTCAGGGACACCGTGTAGTTAACTTTATATGGCACCTGGACACCGTGTAGCCAAGTGCATGAGGCAAGCTCAGGGTACGCGGCGTAAGAATTTTTTGAAAGTATTTCAAGCTAATTCTTCAAACAATAAATACGTAAACAACCAAATAGTCTGGAGAAACATTTAATGAATACAAATAATGCTTTAAACAATATATAGGTACGTCTAACGACTGCATAACCCCGAAGAGCCTTTAGAGATTATAAATAATTCTTCAAACAATAAATACGTGCGCCCAACAACCACATGACTAGGGTGAAATTTTATAGGTATAAATAATAATCCTTTAAACAATTAATATGCAAGCCCGACAACCACATAGCTCGGGGGAGCTACACCATGAATAATTCTTTAAACAATAAAAATATGCATTCAACAACTACATGACCCGGGGAGTATTTAAACATTATAAATCTTTAAACAATCAACTCGTGCGCCCAACAACCAAGTAGCCGGGGGAGTATTAGAACATTATAAATAATCATTTAAACAATAAAAACATGCTCCGAATAATCATAGAACTCAGGTGTAACGTCCTAATTACGCGGTGCCTCCCTTTTAGCCTACACAATTAAGTGCAATAGCTGGGACGGAGGCCAATCGACTTCAGAGCGTTCGGTAGCGTAAAGCTAGCGGCTCTCGACGGTTCTCGGCTAACCGATCACCGTGCGATTCACGCTTAAGCTTATACACGCGGCGCGAGGCAGATACACCAAGCCGGATGCCTGAGTGTACGCCGAGGGAGGATATCAAGCAGCGGCTCTATACGGGCAAGGCCCGACTCGCTTATGCTTGCGTGTACGGAGCTGCGGCTCAATCTCGCATATGCTCCTATACACGGTGGTGCGTAAAGCTGCGGCTTAATCTCGCATATGCTTATGTACGCAGGAAAGGTGGGTGTCAAGCAGCGGCTCAATACGGGCAAGGCCCGACTCGCTTAAGCTTGCGTGTACGGAGCTGCGGCTCAATCTCGCATATGCTCCTATACACGGTGGTGCGTAAAGCTGCGGCTTAATCTCGCATATGCTTGTATGCGCAGGGAAAGGTGCACAAAGCAGCGGCTCTATACGGACAAGGCCCGACTCGCTTAAGCTTGTATGTGCGGAGGAAAAGGAGAGAAGGGAGAGAGGGATTGAGACAAAAATAAGCCGGGGTTACTTACTTTTGGAGACTTTATTAGAGACTTTTTAAGAGAGGTCCTTTAGGACTACTATGGAACCTCTCAGTTACAGTTTCCAAGTCTGTCTGACGATCGGAGGTTTT
>JAWWEO010019920.1:0-11919 GCA_035582975.1 Ormyrus labotus | reverse complement strand
TTTGGTTTGCTATTTTTAGCGATTCTATTTCACTGTAGTCTTCATACACAGTTTCATTATGTCCTTTATCTTTCTCTCGTTCTAATGCAATTTCATTTAATATTTCTTTTTTGATTTGTTCTCTTGTTTCAAATTTGATTTGAGCAATTAGCTATTTAGCTTCTTTGGACAGTGTGCCATATGGCAGGTTCGAAGTTAATGCAACGTTAATGCTCTTGACAAATTATCAATATATTACTAATAAATTTTACAGGACATCCTGCATTGTATTTATCAACAATTTCACTACTATAATAAACACTTTCACATAATAAACACACAACTGCTCCTACTTTTACATTAGGATGACATTTATAGTATTTTGTCAGAGCGGCGTCAGGCGGATCCTTCCCCGCCGACGCCATGATGACGACTGTGAAATGCGTTTTTAATTTTTTTTCTTTAATGTTACTTTCTCTACTTTTACATACATTTATTATTTTAATTGTTGGCTTTAAAAATTTAAAGATACTGTGATATAGCCCCCCGTAAGTGGATATGGTTGGTAATAAATGACACACTATTGATTCTGATTCTAATGAGAAGCTTTATTTAGCGATCCTTACAAGCGCAGTCGCTTCGTTGTCCTACCCGTACTACCCGAAATGATAACTTATAAAAGCGATACCTAATGCTGGCGATCCAGTAGCTGGCAGTCGGTTGCCAAAGATGGAGTTGACTCAAAGGTCGACGGCGTCAACGTGTGATGCTGACAGTCCCAGAGTTGGTGGTGGGTCGCCGAAGACAGTGTTGAAGTTTTGCACCCGTGAGCGTCGAGTCTGGGAGAGCTGGAGATGCGATTGAGTCCTTGCAAGTAGGCCGCCGAAAATAAGGTTGAAGTCGCGCGCCGATGAGCGTCGAGTCCGGGAGAGCCGGAGATGCAATTGACTCCTTGCAGGTGTTCGGAGCTGAGAACCGTCCAGAGTCGGCTTCGAGCTTGCGAATGCTGGCGAGGTAAGAGAGAGTTTCCACTCCACCCTCGGCTTTTAAGTCCTCGCATATTTTTTCCTTCAAGGAAAGGGCGCTCATGTTGCTTCTAATTACGCCGAGTTATTTTCGAGACAATTGCGCCATCCCACTTGCGGGGGCAATTCAAAATAAATCTCGCTACAATACAGATTTTTTGTAAACCCTAGATTTAGTCGAGGGTACTACCTTAACTCCTAATGGATTACCACCGCATAAACTGAAACTAAAAATTGGATCAATTATTATGTTTTTAAGAAATATAAATTTAAATTAACTGTTTATGTAATGGTACAAGGTTGACAGTAGAAGAATTAAGAGAATTTTTAATTTTAGCAAAAATTTTAACTGGTAAACAAAGTGGATCATGTAATAATACCTGGAAAGAATGTATTACTTTCCCTAGAAGAAATTCCATTTCACATGACAAGAAGGTAATTTCCAGTTAGACTTGCACATGCCATGACCATCAACAAATCACATGGTCAGTCATTCAAAAGGGTTGGTATATATGTACCAACATCAGTATTTAGTCATGGAGAATTATACGTTGTTATATTATAATTTCAAAAGTAATGAGCTAACAAAATTTAAAAATATTAAAACAATAACAAATATATGAAAGAAAAAAAGAAATTAGAAACCAAGAACAAAAAACTGAAAATTAATGCTCTTGAATAAGATGAAATGTATACAAAAAATATAGTTTTTACAGAAATATTATAAAAAATAGAAACTTATAATAATACTAATCTCTTCACATTACTTAAATTTTCTTATCTGTAGATCTGTATTAGAGCGAATAATGTTAAGGAGATTGGGTAGTAAAATCAAAATGATAAGAAGTTTCTGAAAACTATTTCAACCTAATAGTATATACGTAACATGATTACTGTAAAATTTTTAGAGCGATTGGCAATGTAGTTTTGGAGATAATCGATGTTAAAATCATGCTTTTATGTACGGGCTCTTATGGAAGAGAGAGATTGTTGGACCTTTCATCATTAAAATCATTTGTAAATAATGATAAGATAAGGTGAAAAAACCTGCAGTTTAATGGAAAAACAATCAAAGAACAAAAATGCATCCGGATCTTGATCGTTTACAATCCCGTTTCACAGAAATAAAACCGTAAACAAAACGTCGAGTTCGTAAGCTGCGAAGGAGGCGCGCGGTGAGCGGGGAGCCGCTCGCGGGAAGAGAGGGGACCCTCTTTCCTCGCCTCGCATGCGAGAGCTACCCAACCTTCTTAAGGGGGTCTTACACCTAAAATTATGAAAAAAATCAATTTTTTTTTATTTGGTTTTTGGATTCACTATACTATCCAAAACCCCCATAAAAAATTGCATGCACAAATTTAGCTGGACATCATCATCGGCGAGAAAGTTCCTTTAGATAACGTCCCCAAGCCAAATGCACGCATAGATCCCGAAAGCTTCGGCGCCCGCCAGCTGGACTTCATCATCGGCGGCGTAGTACTTGGAGATAACCGCCTCAAGCTTGTCACGGTGCGTTATATAATTTTTATTTATTGCCCGCGCACGTGACAACTAATTTATAATTCAACAAAAAACCGGTAGTTGATTGGGCTGATCAACACGAATTTGCATAGGGAGTAGAAATAAATCCAAAACACTCGATCAATTTTCAAAACGATATATTATCCACAACAATTATAATTATTACACTCCCGAACATCCACCCTCACAAACATCTAAAATCTCCACGAAACACCGAAAACTCAAATCTACCTCTTACACCGAAATCTCAACCGAAACTACTTTTAAATTATAATAATCTCAGTCACTCACACAAACATACTCAAACTCACACACGAGAATCTACATGTACGCAGACACGTCAATATAATAAAATCAATATTCAATAGTTCTTCGAAATCAAAATAATGATAGTCAAAACAATATGCGACTGGGTCGTTGCTCCTTGATTGTCGTCGTAATGCGCACCTGTAAACAAACTCCTTTTTGGAGTTGCGCGCGCGGACGGCCTCACGACATTTCGTCGCAAGCTAAATCGACACCTGGACGCCGAAAACTACGGGGCCCGCTAGCTGGACATCATCATCGGCCAGTTGCTGTTTTTAGATAGCATCATCAAGCTAAATTGATACTTAGACTTCAAAAACTACGGAGCCTGCCAGCTGAACATCATCATCGGCGAGCAGCTGCCAATCGAAAAAGTTCCAAACCTCCATCGACACCTATAGCAAGTTTCTTCAGACAGCGTCCCCAAACTAAATGGACACTTAGACCCCGGAAACTACGGAGCTTGCCAGCTGAAACGCCAGAACACTAGGCCTTGATGGAATCTTGAACATAGCACTGAAAACGAGTATAAATACAGTCTCAGAATTATTTTTGAATATGTACAACACATGCCTCTAGGAGAGAATTTTTCTAGCTAATTGGAAACGGAGTTGCCGAATGAAGCAAAACTAGTTGTATTAGCGGATGATCTGGCCCTCGTGATAGTGGCAAAACTGGAGGAAATCAGCTACATCTGTGACATAACTTTCGAAAGAATACACCAGTGGATGGATACGGCACCCTAAAGTTGACAGAGCATAAGACTGAGTATTACTGATCACCAGTATAAGAAAAGTGGATACTATCACTCTGCGAGTCGCAACTATGAGTTCACGTTCCAACCATCTCTCTGGTACTTGGCATTGCCATAATATTTAATATTTTAAAAGAGCGTTATAAATACGTTTCAACATCAACGCATCTTATTTTTTTATAATTTTATATTATATTCAATTAAAATTTTATATTTTAATAATTATCTCTTGTAATGATAATTCACATTATTTTAAACTTCTTCTTCTTTCTCTTTCTGCATTCAGTCCTCCAATAAGTCCTGCAGGTATTTTTGCCTGTTGGGCTTTTATCCATCGAACACTTATTTCCTCACGATTTACTAAAATAGAAGTCAAGATTAGTTTAGAGAATCATCCTTCTGTCCGCAACACTATTCCTCAAAGTGAAATCCCAAGCTATTAGGATTCAGTTCCTAGGTTTAAAATCCTGTCGCACGCATCATCAATCGAGTTAACTCTCATTGTTGTTGTGAAAAAGAGAAAGTAATATCAGGAACCCTCCTGACGTCACAGATGTACAAGCAGAAGAGAGAAGAATATTATACAGTAAAAATCAACGATCAGACTGAGCGCAGCGGAATTATGAAGGAATGAGAGAGCCAACATTATATGCACGTGGTAGTTGCTATGGGACTCATCTAAGAGCGGAAGATGGACACATCGTTTGATCGCACACGTTGATACGCAACGCGACCGCGCCCCTCGCGTACGACTCCTGGGTCCTTCCAGGCCTCGTCGACACCGTTATTGTAAGCTGGCTCTCACCAGCCCGTGAATTAGACTCTTGTAACCGTGTATTGTCTGGGGAACTTCCAGATCCGTATACCTTGGGTACACCCAGGGCCGCGCCGTACTAGTATAAAATAGATTTGAATCTTAGTGTTAATAATTAATTATAACTGAAAATGTACATTAAATAAAGTTAAGGTTAGGTTGTGCTAGGTCAGAGTGGGCACGAAGATGTGGGTGTCTGTTTGCGAGAAAGTGTGGGTGGGTAAGAGGCTGGTACTGGGAGTGAGTCAGCGTGGGTCATAAATATGTGTTGGTGCTTGTTGGAGGGGGGGAGGGGGTGAATGATTGATTGTGAGTGTAGATAAACGAGTGTGTGTTCTTGTGCGAGTGAGTGCATGTGGGTGGGAAGCATTCAATACTGACTACAGTTGATGACTATGGAGATGACAACTACATCAGGATGAAGCGGGCAAAAGGCTTACGTCCCCCCGCGAAGCAATGCTTGGCAGCAGTACCGCGGGGATCAAGGGCTCAGATAACGGAGCAAGGGGGTGTTTACGGAGGGTTGATATAAGTAACGGAGACGATTATACTTGAATGAGCTAATCTGATTGTAAAACGAAGGGGTTTTAGTTGGTCTGAATCCAACATGGTGTCATTGGGTCCGGGGTTGTTTCGATGATCCCAGAGATAATATTATACCATGGTCTAGTAATATTTTTCCCTTAAACCTCTTCTTCCATTAAGGGGTGTGGCCATGGTAGAAAATTCAAAAAATCAATGTTTTTGCTTAAACAATGCTTTATCGTCCAAAAAATATAATAATATTCGATTTATAGCAAAAGAAATTTTTTTTCTTAAGTTTGAGTGCATAGCGTGAGCCTACCTGCTACGCACTAGTAGAATACCTGAGCGTGTAGCGTCGCGCCCCTGGATTTTAGGAGCTAGGGCATTACGGATGACTAACGGTAAATTTAGAAGATATATGTAGAGGACACTAGTTTCAGATATGTACAAGAGTAGCCCTGTCGAGCAACATCTAAGCAATCAGCAAAATCAAAGCCAGTGTAGCCGTTGAAAGGACGTCGTTCAGTTGCTTCTCGGCTTTTCGAGATTTAGTATTGCGCGAATAACCGAATTTTGTTTATAAATAACCGAAATGAACGACGGTGAAAAAAATTATCGATCACACTGCGAGTTGATTACGCGGAGCAGTCCCTATCGGCGAAGGAAGCGCGTTTGGGTGCACGATCTTCAAGGAAAGCAGAAGAGGAGGAAAATCTTGCATTAGAAGGTCAACTTTATGGAGTTGGTATCGCAGAGTAATGGTGAAAAATTGTTTTAGTTGCATTTTTTAAGTTTAAGTACAAAAATGTTATATGTAAAACTAAATGTTTATTTCTCAAAACAGCTTTTTTTAAATTGACAAGACAAGTTATTTCGACAATTTTTATCCGATTGACTTCAAATTTTATAATCATATTTCTAAATGCATTTTGCAAAATTTAAATTGTCAACAAATAGGTAAACAAGCAACACAAGGAGAAACAGACAAACACGCATACACATCAAACGCTAAACAAAGCGATGGCCGGAACGCTAGACAGCTGCGGGAAGTGCTTCAAATTCCCAGGCACTTACCGGGACGCACCATGGTGTCTGCGATGGTGGATGGGATCTCGGCGGTGACAAAGCATTTTGTCACCCTCCCACGCCTTGAAGAGGCACGCAATGCGCAACGTCAGCAGCTTGACCCCTTAGAGAGTAGTTCCATGAACTTCACTGTAGCGCACAAATGTTGCGAGATCTTCACTATGGCAGGCAGTATACGAACACTGACACACACACAACTACTACTCCCCTCACCATTGCTAGCACACAAGCGAGCGAACATAATCACACAAGACGTTCACACAAACACAGAAATAATAGCGAGCGAGGAAATCAAGAAGAATACAGTGACCCCGCGAATGGTCCGCGCGGGGCTCCTCAGAACGACCTTTATAAATATCGGCGTTGAAGGCTCCCGCGTTATCAGACAGGATAGAAATCGCGAGGGTGGAGGCGTTGCACTCTATGTTATGAAGGGATACCGAGTCGAGATAGTTGCGCAGTCGGAAACGGGGGGTCCAGGAAAACTTGAGGTCCCTGAGTACCTCGTGTGCGATCACCATAGGAAAAACACCGCCTATCCTGGCTGTAATAGTGTACCGCCCCCCACAAATCTCTTACCGTAAAAATCCTGCGTTTCTAAATGATCTTCGCGTTCACTGTTTCGATTATAGTCATAAGATTATTATGGGAGACTTCAATGACGACTAGTCGATTTTTATAAATCATTTTGCATATTTTGGAAGCTCTATAGGTCAATGTTAATACCCTAAAATAGTTTTTGAAAATATCAATTTTTCGAAATGTTAGAAACAAATGAAATTTTCAAAACCTTTTTTATAAATTGCAATAAATCAGTGAATAATTTCATAATCTCAATGAATTTCTTATTTTAAAGTTATAAACTAATTTTAATAAAAATTTTTTTCTGGAACGAGAGCACCAAAATTTTATTGCAGTCGTCTAGATAATAGTTTAAAGAATATAAATGTAAAAGAAATTTCTCTTTCAACACCAAGAAGTTTGTTAAATTATCATTCGTTTATTGCAAAATTAATTATTTATAAACAAATTATATTTTTTTGCGTGAATTATACTTTATTCTGTTCCCCTACTATTTCTAAATATATCATAATAAAAATTTCATTGAGATTCATAAAGTATTCACTGATTTATCGCAATTTAAAAAAAAGGCTTTGAAAATTTCATTTGTTTATAACATTTCGAAAAATTGATATTTTCAAAAAGTATTTTAGGGTATTAACTTTGACTTATAAAGCTTCCAAAATATGCAAAAAGATTTATAAAAATCGACTAGTCGATGTTTTGTGGCCCACTTCAGGAATTTTGACCCATAACTATATAAACAGCGAAGAATCCTAATATTGCTATGTAGTCGGTGAGTGATAAGATCAAAAACTTTAATTTGTAGATAGGATATATTACAAATAAGTATAAACATAAAAATCACGTCTTAAAAGGTTTAAAAAAGGTGTTCAAAGCGCAAAAAATTTTGAGCGATAGCATTTTATGTACAGATCATATTCCTATTATTATTGTTATGTGATCTTAAACTTTTTCTATCTGCAAAATTCCAAAACCGCATATTTAAAGAAAAAATTTCAATTTTTTTTTACGTTTGGAAAAATTCTAGGCTGTAGGTATTAGATGATCAAAAAAGTTGCAAGTACTTTTTGTACCGCTTGGAAAAAGGAATATTTTGAAAATAAAATGGTTTTGATATGTTACTATTTCAGCAAGAGGTGAAGTTTGCCCCGTGATGGTTTGATTTGCCCCACTGTGCGGCGCACCTATCGAACTCTATCCCATGTGCTATCAGGGGCGCGGCATCCCTCAGTACCTTTAAGCAGTTGGCTTGGACACACTTTACAGAATTAGATTAATTTAAATTCTTGATTATATGTATTGTAAACTACACGACTAACTGACTTACATGACACATATGTATAACACGAAAAATTGACTGTCAAAACTTGACTAAACTTTTCATGGGCAGCGTATCGTCCGTTGTCCATCTTTGTATTCTTTATACAATAAACTACTACAATACAATACAATACAATACAATACAATACTCAATACGTTGGTACCGACTCTTCACCGATAATTGCTCAATGCGCAATTTGTGGAGAACGAGCTACAAAACTTTATCTAGAATTCTATTTCGTGAGCTAAGAACATTTGTAGGATTGGAGGTTAAATAGCAATTTTGCAACGATCGCGGGAGAGGGGGAGCTCCGCGGCTCATTCACCGCGCTACTTTCGCCGCGCGCGTTACCTATACGTAACGAAGCTAGTGCTACCTGACAGGTAGCAATACCTTCGTTACAGTACACTGGGAATTTTTTATTAATTAAAAACTTTTCATTTAATAAGCCGTTTTATATGAAAATTTTCACTGAAAATTCACCACTTAAATTCAAATTCTTACCATTTTCCTAAAAATAAATATTTTTTAAGACTCCTATGTCCTTTTTTAGATATTCTGATAATGGCTAACGAAAAAAATTTTTTTTGGTTCTAGGTCACAAATTGCGAACACCATTTTTCTCGCCGCAGAGCACCTAAAAAAAAGGCACGGGCGGAAAATAGTAGTAGCCAGTCATATTTATTTAAAAAAAAAGAATATCTTTTAATACTTCAATACTTTGTATTAATGGATATCAAACAACTTTTGTAAATAAACAACTTTTTTATACAAAAGAAAATTGTTAAATATGCACGTCGTTTACCCACTACCGTGGCCATACCCCTTAGAGAGAAAAAAAAATACACACAAATACATACATACGTACATCCCTGATTCCTCAGACATTTTTTGAAAACCATTTATTCTTACACCTGATATCTCGAAATGCTATTATCACATGTGCTTACAAAAACTCCAAAAATTTCTATCACAAAGCTTCTTCTAGGAGGAAGCAAAATTATTAAGTCATTTCTGACAATAATTTTTTTTGTAAATTACTTTGGACTTCTAGTTTTTTTGTCTCATGAAAATTAAAAGAATGATTATTTACAATTTATTTGGCTTGCTTGGTTACCTGACCCACACATATTCTTCTAAACTACTTCCCCTTTTTCCCCTCATCATTGTTCCTTACGCCTTATGCTTAATCACCTCCAATATAGTCCTTTTACTACAGTCCTTCCTTGTCCGATTTTACAAATCCTAGTTAAATCATGACAAAAAAGATAATTTTACATTATTTTAAGGAATATATTTTTCAGGATTAAGTTTGGAAGAAATCGAAAATCAGAAAAAACAAATAGACGAAGAAATTCAAATTATCGATACTTTAACAAGAAATAAACGAGAACATGAATTAAGAAAACACCGAGATGAATGTGAAAAACGAGCCATGATGTGGGTAAGTATTTTATACCACTATAAAATAATCCATGTTTATAGTATATACATATATATAGTATTTTTCATCACAAGTCCGCAAAATGCGATTTTGCGGCCGAGTATCCCGGAGATTGTACGCGGCCGAAAAATCTTACGGACGTGTGATGAACATTATTTTTCAGTATTTTAGCCGCAAAATTCGTAACAAATTTTAATATACATAGAACATAATTCAATTCGATAACATTAAGCGCCTGAGGTGCATAATAGTATTTTAAAACTAAAAAAGCTACTAAAACGCCCTCGGTTCAACAATATTTACAGTACAAATCAACGCATCACTTCTGTTCCCCCACTATTACTTCCCTTACCAACCTTCGAACGTTGTTTTTTACTTTTTTGTTTTTATTTTTTTTGTTTTCGCATTTTAGCTCCAAAAAATCTGAAAAAAATCATAAGTGCATTTCTGTATCACGAATTACCCTGAATTTTTTCATAATTTTAGAAGCTTAAATGCGCCTTAGAAAAATTCCCAAAATTAATACAAATCATTTTCTAACCTCAAAGGTATTAATTGGCAAAGTTTTAAATATGCTTAATTAATGTACTTTTCTTTGTTCTTTTGAACGGTGGAGTTTAAAATTCTGACTAAATGGGAGAATATGTTTAAAAATCGAAAAAAGCGCTTTTTTTTACTACTTTTAGACAATTTTATCAACTTGTCAGAGCTCGTAGATCGAATTTAATGTCAGAAATCGATTCACCGATCGAAAAATATGTAGTATAACGGTTATTTTCCCCACAAATAAAAAATAAATGTTAGATGTGAGCGCGATTGCAATGTGCTCAAACTCTGATCGTTACGAACGCGAGTTGGCTCCGCGCGAACCCGCTTGAATTCCTTGTCAACGGAGTGTGCGTAGCACCTGGCAAATACACCTCCTGCACAGGCAGTACCGGTCGCTCAGGGTATGCGCTGTACGTAAGTCGACAGCGCATCCGCGGAGGCGACGGTATCCGGCCGACGTAAGGATCGGATATAACGAGGTTTCGAGAAATGAATTTAACGCGCGAATTAGTTTTGTGACTCTTTATTACAAAAAAAATAAACAAAAAGAAAGCAATAGGTGTGTCACTTCGGTGACACACGATGCACAACGAAAAATGTTAAAAGCCGAGAGCATACACTAGCGGGTGTATGTTCTCACGAAATTCGCACACGACGACAGGCGGATAAAGGTGACGGTCGGGAAGTGCAATCGGCACTTCTCGCACGAGTTACATACACACGCACGCCGATAAATCGCGAGTAGTGGGCCCACTTACTTTGAATTCGCAGATGACAGTTCGAGGTGGCTTCTCTGCACGCTACCAGGTCGCTGCTGTTGAGGAGTAAGTACGGGTCCTCTCTCACACGGGATAAAAGTCGATCGTACAGCAGTCTTCACTCGTGCGCGGTCCTAACCTCTTTGCCTGACGCGCGCGCTGACTGGCTAGACGAGCCGCAGCGCCCGCGTTTCCCTCTCGCGAGTCGCGACGGAATCGTTCGACTCCCGAAGTCGAGAGCACCCCGCGAAATACGCGGAAGTGTGAATTCCGTCACACTAGAAATACCTCCGTGGATAGTAAATATTTTTTGTAATTAATAAAAATTATAATCTAATTTTCGTAATAATAAATATTCATTAAAAACTAACATTCTAAATGATGTAACTTTTTTTTATTCAGAAAATTTTAATAGAAATGGTGATATTATTATTACAAATATTAAAACATTTTTTTAACAATCTCTAATAATTTAACATCTTTTAGTCTTCGTCACTGTTCTCATTAATTACAGGATTTGCTTCCTCGTAAGAAAATAGTTCTGTTAAAACTTTAGCAGCTTTAATTATTTTGGATTGATATCTAGCATTTGAAAGGTAGTAGATTATCGCTGCTAAATGGGAACAACAACCGACAGTTCTTAAATCATTAGAACAACTACACTTACGTTGTAAAATTCCAGAGTATTCAATCGAATTTGGTCTGTAATGTATATAACATTTGTAAGCTTTTTTATGTAATATGTCTAGATCTAACTGATACTTTAATTATATCTGGCTGCATTTTAACATATTCCATATTCAAAATATTATCTTTATTAATTAAACAGCTTGTCCTAATTTATAGGTTCCAGAAAAAAATATTTTCAAATCTTTTTCTGTTAACTCCGGAAAATCTATGACATCTTCTGATTTCAGGGTAGTTAAAAGTTTATTACGTCTTGACCACCTTGAAGTCTCTACTTCTTCTACAAAGTGATTTTCGGTTGCCCGCAAACTCAGCATTCTTTCTACAATTTGGTCATTTAAGCTTCAATCGGAATTCAAACGTTTGCCAAAACAATTTTGCAAGAAACAAGCAATTTTTATATATACTGCTGCTTTAGAAAGTAGTTTGTTATCAAACTGATGATGCGAGAGTTTGTACTTTTGGCCCAGTATGCTATGAACTGCTTATATAACCCATCGTAGTTTAGTCACAAATCTAGACTCATTCGCTTCTAAAGTTGTTAATTGAGTTCTTTTTCCCTTTA
>JAWWEO010019919.1:0-11929 GCA_035582975.1 Ormyrus labotus | reverse complement strand
GAAGGTGCGAAAATATTATAGTTTAACTATAATCTTACTATAATAAATTATAATTTAACTATACTTTATAATATAGTAAGTTACTATAATTTTCTTTCATAAGGGCTGGTACGGATTTTTTTAATATATTAACATTACTATAGGAGCTTCATGTAGGATGTTGTTTTAGAGTATAATCTTGGACTATAGTCAGGTACTATATTTATGTAGTAATACTATAGGAAGATTATGTAGCATTTAGTTTTAGACTATAATCTTGAACTATCCTAAGGTACTATAGTCGTGTAGTAAATACTATAGGTTACGTATAGTAAGGTATTGTAATATTGGATTATACTCTTGTAGTAAATATTATATTATATAATTACTGTATAGTTGAAGACTATATAGTATGCGATTATAGTGACCCCTTACAGTGGTACGAAATTATTATAAGTTTACTATAGTTTTTTATTATAATTTTATTACAGTTTTACTATGATTATGAATATAGTATGAACTGTAGTGAATACTATAATTCTTTTATGTACGGGTTATTCTGAACTTTCATGAATTTTATGGGCACTTTATTCAAAATCCAAATAAGAAGTATCAACCTCGTCTTCGACGAATTCACAAAACAGTTGCTTACCGGAAGGGTAGGTTTTTACAATATTTACTGATTCAATATTTCTAGTGTCCATAAAATTTGAAATATTCATCAAAGCCGGTCTATTTGCCGAACACGGCTGTTGTATTTTAGCCGGTAAATCTGCTGCTGATGTTGCTGCTGTTATTGTTACTGCTGTTATCGTAGCGGATGTTGAAGTTGTCGGTGTTGTTATTGCCGATACTGTTGTTGTAGTTATCGTCGGTATTGTTGTTGGAGCTGTTGTTATTGCTGCCGGTGCTACTGGCATCAGAATATCATTCGCATGGTTATCGAGTCTTCCCTGGTTTTGCACATTCACTTCTTGCCAATGAATGGGAATTCGATTTCGTTTTAATCGAGTTTTCACTTGATTGGTGAAATCTTCGTCTCGGAAATGTAATCTGCAAAGCCCGGATGCCCTCAGACTGGATGATGTCCTCTGACGAAGATTATGATTTCCTGTTAAAGCAACGTTAAACATTGTATTTCAAATGTTAAAAGAAATACACTCTTAATTCCGACTAAAAATTGCTTATTTTTTTAAAGCTCAAAATTTGATTTCAAGGTCGATATCTCTGGAAAAAAAGGTCGTAGGGGTCAATTTTTTTTAAATGAAAGGTATAGTCTCAACTTTAAGATCGTGATGTTGGTTTTTCGATATAACGCAACTCCAATTTACGTGACCTTGAAATTCAAGGTCATTTTTCAAAGCTCAAAATTTGTAAGCTTTCGCAATGCGCCTGCGCGTGGGTGATTTTTCCGGAATAATTCTGATCATTGCACCTTAAAGTACAACTCTTCCCCTTTAATTTAAAAAAATTTTTGACGCGCTATTGGGAGCCACGCCATTGGAAGCACGTGAGGCTTCAAAATTTCGTTGATGTAGCGTCTAGCTGTTAACCCGGGAGGTGGAATAACAACAAGATCAGTGCGATCATTTAAAGGGATTCCTCCCCATATCAATACGGATCCGCCGGAAAAAAATCCTTGTCAATTAAATATAGTTTGGCTCGAAACGCTCCCTCCTTCGACGCCAAATTTATATTCGAGAATCATTGCCAAACAGGCAAAATCGTGACTCGTCTGTGAACAAAACTTTTCTCTACTGTTGAACCGTCCATTCTCCATAAGTTCTAGCATAGCGCGGACGAGATCTACGATGTCTCTGTGAGAAACCTGCTTCGTGAAGACGTCTCCTTACTGTTTGCAACTAATTTGCCTGCATGGTAAGGCATCGTGAAAAATTTGTTACGCATTTCTTATCGGTTCATGCAAGGCTGTACGATGGCATACAACGGAGGCATTTTTAATGCGCCAAGAAATTGATTTGAACAGTTTTACAATACTGCCGCAACAATCAAAATCCGTACCTCTTGATAAAAAAAATTTTACAATTACGCCTAACAGTATTTTTTTAAGAATGATAGAATGATAGACGTGATTAGAGATGAATTTTTTTTATACTTCCGATTTCAGGCATCACTAGGAAACGATGACAAATTTAGTAAATTTGTACACTTTGTAAAAAATAACTTAAAATAAGATAAAAATTATAAAATAATAATGTTTAAAAATTTTAAGAATTTTTTTCTACACGCACACACATATCATAAACTAAAGTCGACGGTAATATTCGTTTAGCTCGGATACGAATTTTCCATTCTCCAAACAAAGCGTTTTTTTTACACAATTTTTAAAACGCTGCCAAATCATCCAAAAAAAACGTAGCGGGTTAACATTTTTTTTAAATTAAAGGGGAAGAGTTGTACTTTAAGATTCAATTATCAGAATTATCTAGAAAAAATCACCCACGCGCCGGCGCATTGCGAAAGTTTACAAATTTTGAGCTTTAAAAAATGATCTTAAATTTCAACGTCACGTAAATTGGGGTTGCGTTATATCGAAAAACCAATACCACCATCTTAAAGTAGAGACTATAACCTTTTATTTAAAAAAAAATTGACCCCCTATGATCTTTTTTCCCTGAGATATCGATAAACGAAAATGAGCAATTTTTCGTCGAAATTGTGTGGTGCGTAATTTTTGTTGCGGGGTGTATTAAGGAGGGTCTTGCACGAAATATAGAGTATATTTGCTAACTTTATATTTCAACTATTTAAGGTTTAATAATCTGATTGGTAATATATGTTAAGGAGGTATTCCCTACGAACCGAATAAAAATTTAAGTGCTGTAAATATCATTCAATAAATGTAGATATAGTTCATTAAAAAAATAATTGTTTAAAACATGGAAATGTTTTTTGTTTTTCATTCAATTTTAATTTTGAAGGTTTCATTTTCTTCCTTATTCAATTTCAGCAGGTGTTACCAATGCAAAAACTAGGGTATTTTCAAAACCGGTAAAGTTATATTCACTTGTTTATAGATTTATCGTTGAATCTTCGATAAATTATGAATTTATTATGAATTTAAGATATTCTAAAGTATGTTATCCAACGTGTAAAACTTAAAAATATGTACGGAAATCATATGAATGGAAAAGATCAATCCAATCTCCAAATATCTGAAAATTTTTAAAACCCGAGAATCCATCTAGAAATCTACCTTAACATCGAGACAAATGCAAATCCAAATCTATGTCCACATTGAACTTTATATTGGGACTCAGTCGGAAGTCAGTCAATGTTAAAATCGAGCTACAAAAATAAAGGCAAATCCATCTAGAAATCGAGCTAGAAATCGAGGCAAATGCATTCGAAAATCGGACAGGAAATAGAAGCAAATGCATATCAAAATCGAACTGTAAATCGGGACTAATTCACTTTCGCTATTTAGCTGCAAATCAAGGACACTACACCCCGAAGTCGATATGGAAATCGAGCCCACTCCACGTTGAAATCGAGCTATAAAAATAGAGGCTAATTATTCTGAAATTCTAAATAAAAATCAATCGATCTATCTTGAAATAGAGCTGTAAAAGTTTTGTGAAAATATGATGGACCGAATCATAGCTGAAGATTTTTCCAAGTCGCATTGTCTTTTTCTAATGAAACGGTAATGTCAAAAGACATAATATGAGGTATTGGAGTGATGATAATCCACACTGGATGATTGATAGCCGATCGACTCAATATTCTTAAAAAATTAACGTCTGGGCAGTATTATTGACAATAGGATTGTTGGACCATTTTTTATTGAGGGTAATCTTACTGCTGAAAAATATGAAAATTTGTTACGAATCGATGTCATTCTGACACTTCAAGCAATCGTTGGCAATGAATTCCAAAATACTTGGTTCCAGTAGAATGGTGTGTGTCCTCATTACGGTCTTAATGTTCGAGCGTACCTTAACAATGTGTTTCCACATAGATGGCTAGGGCGGAGAGGCGAGATCGAATGGTCAGCTAGATCTCCCGATCTTACTCCACGTGATTTTTTTGTGGGGATATCTGAAGGATAGAGTATACCGAACGAAACCGATAGATATCAAAGAATTAAAACAAAATATTCGGAACGAAATAGAACAACTCGATACAACGAAAATTCAAGATGCTGTCAGTGCGTTCTATCATCGTTTGGCACATTGTCAACCAGTTAATGTTGAACAATTTGAACACCTACTTTAGGTGTATATATGTATACATATGTACTTTCTAAGGTACGATGTCACCTTGCATTAACTGGCTAAGTATGATCTCCACCTCGCCTTGACTGGCTGGGTACGATATGTGCTTGCCTTAACTGGCTGGGTACATATCTCCATCTTCCCTCAAAGTCAATGGCAAGGTTAAACCCATAGTCATCATCAGATTGCTAATCAAAATTAAGGCATTATTTTATCGCATTACTGCAACCAACTTTGGAATAACCACATTATTTCCACGTTTGACCTTCACCATAACCGTTCAAGGTCAAATTTTAAAAATGGTCAAGTAAATATTCGAACGTAAAATTTTCCGCTCTATTCATTTCCGGTGTCAAAAATACGGGTTCTCATTTAAAAAAATCACTTCAAATGACCTTGAAGGTCAGATTCAAGGTCGAAGCCAAAGTCGCCGTCGGACAGCCAAGGAAATTTCTTAAAAAGTTTGTATTGAAAGTTTTTCTCTAGGACTATTATTTTTTAAGTTATTCAGCCGTACCGGACTTATTGAACACCCTGTATAAACAATGCTACTGTATTAGTGTTTGTATATGTAAATAGCTAATTAAATTAATTAATTGTTTGCGAAAACACTGCTACTGAATCAATACATAAACAATCAATTAGGTTAATTATTTATTTACATATACAAACACTATTACAGTAGCATTGTTTATATATAAACGAGCAATTAAAAACACATTAACATGGGTTTTTATTACTTGTTATTGTAAACAAGCAATTAAAAAGCCATTAACATATATTTATGACAACCAAAAAAGGGTCGTTGCTACTGCGGTGTCGGTGACGTCACTGGCTCTCGATATACCAGTACTTTAAGAAAGAGAGAGAGAGAGAGAGAGCGCACACTCCGTGATTACGCAGCAGCTCCGCGCCATCTCGGTAACTGCGTAAGGCAAGAAGGCCCGAAACATACCGAGCGCTCCCGAATGCCCCTCTAGATTTCTCAAGAGAGAGAGAAGCTTAGCTTATACGGGCAGGTATAAGGCAGCTGGTTAAAGTGGAAGGGCGGGAGAAGCCTAGAGAGCAGGTAGGAAAGTAGGTAAAGGAGGATAGGAGAGTTTATAGATATCACTAGGTGAAAGGACTGCAGTTAGTAAAAAATGACAATAGATGATGTATGTGTATACAAATTTTTTATTTATATTTACAGTTTTTTATAATCTTTATGATCGTGTAACGATTGAAAATCCGTTACAAAATTTAGTTAGATTAATTTAAAACCTCGGCCAAAAAAGACGAGACTCACATCCCGAAGCAGCAAGCGGCTGGCGAGCGCAGAATTATACGATAACCGAATTGTCACGAGACAGCGGAATTTCAGAGAGCGGAAAATCCTCAAAAAGTTAGCATCAAAAGAAAAAAACAAAAGATCAAGAAAGAGAACATCACATGAAAGTCTGCGAGCAACGTACCGCAGTCGAACGGCTGCGCAGACAGCAGACGACTCGCGGGGAGATGAAGCCCGAAAGCGAAGGCAAGGCAAAAGCTCGGTGTAGGAAAATACAGTGACGTATCGAGCAGACATCGCAGCTAGCACAAAAGGCAACAACGTCCGGCATCTCTACTACAATTTTATCAAGAGAAGTTATCTTCCCACAAACTTTCATCGAAAAAGAAAGAAGTTTGTTGGCATTCAAGCCAACGCGGCAAGAAGCGGGAGCGAGTAGCTCGTCTGAGCAAAGCGGGAGTCGAACGTCACCGAACCCAGTCGAAGCGCTCCGAGCCATGGATCGCGCTCGATAAGGAGATAGAGAGAGAAAGAGAAGGTTGCTGCTCTGGCGACTCCCGGAGCACGAGCCAATGCCGCGCCACCGTTTCAACCGCGAATTCCATCCCGCAGCGTCTTCAACTCAGCGAGAACGCGAAAGACAGAGAGACGGCGCTAGCGATAGCAGTGCCAAAGCGCACTTTAGTTAAGCGCGGTTGCAGCAGCCAGAGAGCAGATCCGATCTGGCTGGCCGAGTTAATCTCGGCATACCGCGAAGTAGCCGCGACGCCTCATTCCCTCCCACCCGGTTCTCCCTAAAACCGGGAGGAATCGGTGGGCACGCACTGTAATGCAGTGGAGGCGGGCAAGCACCTCCGCGTGCAGAGACGCGCGCAGTCAGTCGCCCCCTCTCTCTCTCTCATGCGTGAGAGCGGGACCCGCTTCCCCTCTCACTGGCACTCGTGCACGAATTTTCGTGCTCTCAACGAGGCGAGTTTGAGAAAAGAATGCGGTGTGCGCCGGCTATGGTGACGTAAACATGCCAACGTAACGTAACATAATGTAATGTTCTCCGCCAACTTAAGAATCATCGCTTTGTAACTTTTTTCTATTCCAATGATATCGTTCGCAGTTACTTCTGTGTCTATTGAGATGGTGAATTGAGATTGGCGCGAATCCATAGCTATCGAAATATACTCCGACTCTGTTTGCATCTATGTAAATTCCAATCCAATGCGAGCCTGGCTTGTCGGAGGTATCAATGTTTGAAATTATTATAGCCGCAGGTATGCTCAGTCGTCTCGGCAGGCGGTCCGCAATATATACTCCGACCATGTTGGCTTTTAAACCTCCAATAGCCAGATTTATTTGTAAAGTATTCATCGTTAGTTGGTTTTATCTATACCCTTAAAATTAGATTAATCTTTATTGCTCTGTAGCCGGTGTTAATTTATGAGGCCTTAATAAAAATCAGTCGTATGTATAGCACCGGCTCCTCGAAGATGTTAAGATACAAGCGTGTAAAGCCACTTTCTTAAAAGGTAGGCTTTCTGTAGTCTGCAAAACTCTGTCTTGTATTCTCCAAGTTTTTTCTCGTCGTGTAGGCTACACAGCAACAGTGCGTTTGGAAACGACCGCTCAGCTATTCGAAACTCAGCACGTCGAAAGCCGTGAGATTTACGACACAAGGGCTCATGATACCTGACACGTATTTGGCTTTTTCATCGCCCCTTAAATATATAGAGCTGGCCTTTGTTGCTATATTTTGCAATTTAACTTTCAATTGACTTTCATCGATGTCCCCGTCAAACCAATACAGGCCGTGCACATTCACAGTTTAATAACTGTTTGTCTGTTGTAAATCCTGGGGAAGCTCGTTGAAGCTGCAGGGCGGCCCGACTACCCAATGGTCGATTACCCTATCTTGCAGGGAAAAAACAGCCACTTCTTTGGATATAAATTTTTTATTCGCGTCGCGGAAGCCTTGAATATCTATTGCAAAATCCATTTTGAATTTGATTTTACTGCAACTATCGCCAGACGTAGACTGTATAAGCGCGTAATTTTCCGCTCTAATATATGGCTTCTCCCCTTCCACTTAAGCGCCGAAATCTGTTATGATTTGTCTATTCGAGTCAATTTCCAAAACGTTATCGAACTCTGCGTAAAGTATACAATTTATCGTACCCTCAAGAGCCTGCTCAAAGCCAACTTCGATTCGTGTACGAGGTTCCAATGACTTGCGCAGGGAGCTGATAAATCAGACTGTTGTTTCCTTCGTTGAGAAAATGTATACCTGTCCCTGAGAAAAGAGTTTGAAAAACATCAATGTGTAAATGCGATTCAGCTGTAAAGCATGGCTGGAGAGGCCTGCTTGGCATTTGTACACCATCGACGTAAAGAGATAAATAATTGATTCCATAGTTTTGAAAATTAAATGGATTATATCTTCGGTTTCCGTTGAAAGCTCTATTATCGAAAAATCCAATAATAACTCTTTTCGGCAATTATATATAATTCTCACTTATTCACTATAATTCATTCCTATAGTGATCTACTACATACTGTTATACATAATATTATAGTATTTACTATATTACTATAGTATCTTACTATAGTCTAAGATTATAGTCTAAACCGATATTCTACGTAACATTACTATAGTATCTGACTATATTCCAGGATTATAGTCTAAAACTACAAGTTACATAATCTTCCTATAGTATTTACTACTTGACTATAATACCTTACTATAGTCCAAGATTATAGTCTAAACCTACATTCTACATAACATTGTTATAGTACCTCACTATAGGCCAGGATTATAGGTTATCTTAGGTTATATTGGGTTATGTTAGGTTATATTAGGTTTAATTACTTTAATGATTTTGTTTAGGTTTCATTTATTTTTTTTATATTAGGTTATATTAGGTTTAGACTATAATCTTGGACTATAGTAAGGTACTATAGTAATGTTATGTAGAAGGTCGGTTTTGACTATAATCTTGGACTATAGTAAGGTACTATAGTAAAGTAGTAAATACTATAATATAATATAGGAATGAACTATAGTGAATAAGTGAGGATTATAGTGAAATTTTGGGGCCATAGTGCATGTCTATAGTTGATACTTATAATAGCGCGAAATTATTATAGGTATACTATAATTATTCTTATAGTTTAACTATAGTTGAACTACAATCGATATTATAGTAAGTATTATAATAATTACTATAATTCTTTTCTGTAAGGGGTGTAAATAAATTCAGTTCGCTCGAAATGCACTCGGCCGAGGGCGTGTGTAAGAACGCCATTGTTGAAAAATTATATTATTTATTTTGGTCCAAAAATGTCGGTTATATCTCGGAGAGCCTTTTTCGTCTTTCTAGCCGTAGTATTCGAGCGTTTCTTTCTCTTCACAGTGCCTCACTTCTTACGAACCTTGCTGGTGCGCCGTCGGCTGCTACGGACGGTCGACGAGATACGCCCGGCAAAACGTGTTTTCTTAGACTGGCGTCTAGGGTATTGTGCTCGGCGTTTATAACCCGCGCCTTGCATGACGTTTCTAAGCTTTGTGCTAGCTTCATTTTTTAAATTTTTACGTGACTCTTTGGCGCGCGTCTTTATAGTTTGGTGAACATTTACTCCGTTATTCGTTACGTCGTCTAAAACATTCAGACCGGCACGCACAGCCTCTTTTTCAACTGCTTTACCGCCACATGCGACATACGGGAGAATTTTGGAAATAAACCACCGAGCCATGCCCGACGCCTCTTCCGCGCTGATAAGTCGCCCCTGTAAAAACATTTCTCACTCCACCTGTTGATCGTAATAACGTAGGTAGTGGTTGATGTTTTTTCTTCCGTGATTACGTTTGAAATGGAGCGTAACGGTCAAAGTTCCGTATTCAAATGGTATTGGACGTCCGTGCTGGTCTCTTATATCGATAATGCAGTAATAGAATATAATGTACAGACGCAAAATGCCGTACGACATTTATGCCAAATTTATATTTTGATGCGTCGAGAGAAACGATGCGCAAAAGAGCGTCTTGAGTATCTCCCACTGTGTAGGGCTCGCACAGGTCAGTGTAAACAAACAGCTGGTGTTCCCTGACCCGTCTCCCCTCAAAGCCTAAGATGCGTTTCCTTGCACCCGCAATTTTTTTTGCAAATAAAAATAACCTTTTTCAAACTTTGATTGATTGATTGATTGAGAAGTGATCTTCCATTATACTCGTTTTATTTATTTCATACACTAAATCAGTCAAGTTTTCATAAACTCCGCTTGGGAAAGGTTCCTGCTTTTCCGCATCAGCTTCTTTCTCTCTGAATTTAATCATCGCTTCTGTATTACGAATTTACAGAATATGAATACAGCGATGTCTACCAGCCAATTACCGTTTAAATTTATGCCGCGCGATAAATGTGTATTGTAGCTACTCGTATTATTAGAAAAGTAAATCATACTGCTGTTGCTCGGTAAAACTAAATAAAAATTATCATGATACATTTTTAATTTAAATTGACTCGAGTTCTGATGCCTTGACCCAGGAATTAAATTTTTCTGAGTATCCCACTCACTTGACCAGCGCCTCCTGCTTCGAGCCTCCTCCTCTCTTACGCATTACGCGTTCGGTTTTGAAGTTATAGTCATTCATACGCTTTTTACTGACGAGAGTTAATTCCCCGTGTAGAAAAATCTGTCAATTTCTTCATCATTTAAATTTAATCTTTGAAACACTAAATAACTTTATTTAATAAAGAAAAACCCAAAAGCACTGTAATTTATACACTGTAGTAATTTTATGGACGCCAGCCGCGACGAAAAACGTGGCACCCAAACCCAAGTCGTACGCACGCGAGCACACACAAGTCGCGAGCGCGAGTGAAACCGTTACTTTCGGATTTAATATCCGAGCCCACGATTACTTAACAATTTAATGGCTGCAGTTCTCGCAGCACCACTTACAAAAACTATTCTTCCCACGCCGAGAAAACCAAAAAAGACCCAATTTGCCACGTGGCACACCAAAGAATTCCGCGGAGCTAAATTCAACTACTTCCTAACACTTAGGCGGATCCGTGGAGAGTGTGGACGCGAGCGCGAGCTTGCGATCGCGTCCGCCTTCTTCGCTCGCGCCGGCGCAGTTTGCCTCATCATGACTCGCGTAGTACGGCGAGTCGAGGTGAGGCTAGTCTTGCCGCGCGCGGTTTTCAAGGTGCCATGTTCTCCTCGTTGACAACTGCAGGTGACGGCTGTATCCAGGTAAGATTTATCATCTTCGTTCCATTCTCCTTTGCTTATTAGGCTAATAAAGAGCTTGGTTCTTTTCTTCTCTTTTTGTTCCAGGTGCGGTAAAAGCGGCAGTAAAAGGTGCGGTAGTCCACGTGGGAAAAAGCGGAGCAGCCACTGGAAGACGCAATGATTGCAGTGCATCGCAGTCTCTCCAGCTTCTTCTCTTCCATATAACCAAGTAAGTACTTATCAGTAAGGCTCCTCTGTATGCCTTTTCCTCTTCTTTGTATGAAGATCTGTAGTTTAGTAGTTTCTTTAGGATTGCCTACTCCATACTGTGCCATCCTAACCTCAATCGCATGTTTACTTCTGTATGTGAGAGGCACCCTCTTTCTATTGCAGAGCTGTGCACTCTCTCTTGCCAAATTAAATACAATACTAATTCTTGAATATTTCAGATGATCTTGCTGCTTCTCGTGCCCCTACCTCCAGTTGAGAGGCCAGGAACAACGAGGCCAGGACAGGGAGCTGCCACGCTTGAAGCTTTTAACACGTTTGTTGCGATGCGAGGGCCTCTACAAGGAGCTTGACAAAAGCTATTGAAAGGTAGGAATTTATACAATTGATCTAGTTGTAGATTTTTTCTGTAGATTAGCAAATAATCTGTAGTTTCCTATACTCTTTACTAATGCCTCCTCTTCTTACAGGTGCTCCCCTCGGATGATATTCCAGATACCCTCCCTTTTGGCGAGTGCCAAAATTATAGATTGGCCCGTGCCAATCTGTACTGTCACAACGAGCGTGCTACATATTTCGGCTTTCACTCATTCTTATTACCGAAAAGCTTTGAGACGAATGTATCAATTAGTGGAGCTAGCAAGAGCGGAAGAAAACCTTCACCGTTTTGAATCAGTACACGTTTTCAATTTAGCCAGCCGACACCGCGGTTTCTGCTACCGTCACGAACCAATTTTCGTAGCACGTGCTTGTGCTTTTCCAATTTCTTTTTTTGCGGTGCTTTCACCTGTAAGTTGCCTTGCAAGACATTAAGCGCGCACTCGCAAATGCACCTTACGCCTGCTTTGTCTACGTCGCGTAGCAGGGCTTTGCGCAAGGATCCGTCGCACTGACTGACAGGAAGGAGGAGGGCGCACAGTGGTCACAAAACTTACTTTTTTGGAAACAATTCAGGCTTAGAAAGGGATTTTAAAATAGGAGCTTCTGC
>JAWWEO010019918.1:0-11934 GCA_035582975.1 Ormyrus labotus | reverse complement strand
CTTTCATTTTTCTGTTTCAGGTCTTACTCTTAAGCCAACATAAGGCTTTACTTTTTGATATTTTTTGATAGTGTTGTGTTTAAAAAATTATTATAAAAGTGTAGTTTGTAAGTAAAGTTATACATGTGCACTTTCAGCAGTTATGTATATGGCAGCGTTACTTCATATTACAGGCATACTGCTTTGAACGTCATGTATATGGACTACAACAAGGTTTTACTTCTTGGACAAGAAATCATGAAGTTCTAGATTTAGTAATGATCCGGATATTATTCAACTAATGCTGATCTGAAGTGTTCGCAAAAAGTGCCTGAATTGTCTATAGAAGAGTCCAGTTATCTTTTCTACATAACATTGGAGTGCGAGAACAACATCTTTAATCAACTTTAACTATTCAATAAAAGTGGTAATTATAATTTAAAAAATAAGCGGTGTGCAGATTGTGCTATTTTTAGAAGAAAATAACAAGATCTTTTATTGTTGTTTTATGAAAACTTTGGTTTTAGGAGTTTGGCGTCAACTCCTGGTTGAACCGTCCCACGGATTGGCATGAAACAGGGCTTAAAATCTTTGTTTTTTATGTCATTTAGGGTCAAAGCTCTGAAATAGTGGAATTTTTTTGGTTTAGTATTTTTAAATCAAGAAAAACTGAAAAATGTTATTAAAACGATAAATTTAATTGATTGATCCATTAAAACCTTATCTTGTTTTACCAGATAAAAAAAGGGAGTAATGTGTGTATCTGCACCTGGAATTACTTATAAAAGCCTATAAAAATAATTACAATAATTATCTTCGTAATAATAAACCTGTATATAAAATTCCTTATAAAATTTGATATATTCGTTCAAGAAAATTATGATAAGATCCTTTATATTAATTTTTATCATATCCTTATAAAAATCGATTCAATATTTATAAGAATTTTCTTATTAAAAACTGTCATTAAAAATTATTATAAATTCTTATAAAGCTTCTATGAGTTTATTACGGTAGATTCCTATATAAAATAATTATTAAAAATACCGATAGATACATATAACATTTGAATAGCAATAAACCTATAGATTTTCATAAAATATATATCATTATAAAATCCGATAAAAAGTTTATATGTGAAATCCTATAAAACAGGGAACCTACTTCAAGTAAATTAGTAATTCCGATAAATTCTGATAACAAAAATTCATTTAGATAAAATCCGATAAAATTTTCTATCGGATGTTCAATAGGAGGCTTCAAAATTTTCTCGGGTTTTATCGGTTTTTTTCAACAGGGTATGCACCCGTGCATAGAAAAATTGGACTTTTATGCTCCAACGCGATCACCGAGCACGAGGGCATTTAGTCCATTTTACAACCTTGTACCGAAAAGTACTATTATATTCTAGTCTATCATTAGAGAATAAACTCTCATTTTTTTTATTTTATTCGATCCTCGTCTAGTCATTTTGCGCTACCCTTTACCTTGAACCTGCATATGCGCCAGATGCCGCCACTCTCCGTGGGGTTACGATCATACTCATGAGCTGAGCAGCCGAGCCTTTATCTTATCAAAGGGAGGGTCGAGGAAGCCTCTCATATTGTAACAGCCGAGGCGACTCAAGGTACGGGTCGTCATCGGGGTGTTCTCGGAGCATCCCCGAAGGTAAGAGCTGCTAAACACTATGTATGCTATACATTATTTCGGGAGAATAATATAGCGACTTAAAACTTTCCCGTTACAGCGTAATAAAAATAATCAAAGCGCGCGTAGAGTGCCAGAATATAGCTAGTAAAATTAAAATATCAAATGAAAATATGAATTCTCGAAGAATTTTTGTCTAGAATTTTGTAGAAATCGTTAAGCGTTTATCTCAATCTTCCTTATGTATAGAAACTTGTACTTACCTAGAACGAATAAAGTAGAATAAAATGTACGAAAATTACTGAATTCTGTTATTCCCCAATTAAACTTTGTTTGTGTATATAAATAACTCATTGGCTTTTCATCTCGCTGAAAAGTATATAATACCATAGATAGCAGTGTAGTCCAAAGTATACATCTTCCATTGAATTGACGTTTCTTTAAAAGAGTTTTTAACGTTTCCTTGATATGCTGTTTATCAAAAAAATCAATAAGTAAACTTTTTAAAATAATTGATTTTTGTTTAGACGTAGTTTTCCATTTCAACATGTACGAGGAGTATATTATAGCTAGGAATACGAAGATAGTATTAAGTAAAAACATTATCACGTACGATTTGTTTGCAATATTGTAATACAAATAGGATCCAACTGCAACACCTGTAAAAATATAAACATTTTTCTAATAATTATGAACCATAATAATAATCAAAATAATGAAAATATTGAGTTATTTTATAGCGGTGGAAGCAAATATTTTATAGACCGTCGGGGGACCTACCCTCCGGTATGTGCGCTTCGCCGCGACGTCGCGTTAAAAAATTAAAAAGTGACCCATTCATACAATTAATAGCTAAAATCAAGATAGTTTATCCCGAAAAAGGCTCAAAATAGAAGGGAACTAAAATTTTAATAAATCACACACACATACACAAACACGCGCGCGCGCACGCACGCACACGCACCCACTGGAAAATACGTGTCAAGATACAGGACGAGGCTACGAGCCAACAAGTAGAGTGGCCAGAAGAGCCATCATCTAGGAGGGTCCAGATGACAGGACAACGGCACCACCCCAAAGTAATGCCTAACGGCGTTTTCCGCGGTGGCTCAGCTATTGAGAAAAGGGTTATGGGTTTTAGTGAGTAAGAATCTCAAACTACCAGGAAGTGCGGTCGCTTCCTGGTGTCTGTTGGCGGCAAGGAGCCGTCAGCCGGCCGGCGCGGTCTGTCTATGGCCGCGCCGGTTGATGAAGATTTCCCATACTCCCTCGTAAAAATAAAAAAAAAAAATAAAAAAAAAACACACACACACACCACTGTGGAGAGCCTGAAAACTTCCATGTGACGCGTCCTCGGGTGGCGGATAGAGGAAAGCTCTGTAGACGTGAGGAACACGCCTATGAGGTAGAGGGGAAATAAAATACCCTCCGCCGACCAACAGGTAAATTACCCGTCCCTACATCCACATATCCTCAACTATCCTATAATACTCCCCTTCCCCGATGCCCCCCTGTCATAGCACAGGGAGTGCCCGGATTCTCCGGCAGTGTTTTCCGCTGTTAGTGTCTGAAGGGCTGATGTGAGCCTGCTCTGCCGAGTTGGCCACTGTGACCGGGGATGAAAAGCTAGCCACTTCGGCCCCTAATCAGGGAGTGCGTACTCGGTTCACGCACATATGTCCGTGACTGGTCCGGACTGGTTAAGCGAAGGCGAGGCCTCATGTACTGGGGATAGGTAGGTGCATCCACACGTGAAAACACCTAACTGAAGGGTGTATCTATTCCTTGCTATTTCGGCCTGCCCCTTTACGCACGATGCGCTAGTAATTCTAAGAAGTATGGTAGTATTAAACGGAAAATCAAGTGAGATGAGAGAAGTTGGAAATCTCAAACCAGAAGAGTCAAACAGGAAGAAAACGAAGAATTCGAAGAGCCGAGCTCTTCGAATTCGTTCAACCAAGACTGAACATGTACCAGGAGATAAAGAGCAAGGTGACCGCTATAAGTACTGCGTTCAATTGACTGAAGAAGACGGTGATGGAAGAGGTAGAATGTCGGCTTTCGACGCCATTAACGGCAACACCGGCAACTGCGACAACGTCGCAGATCCAGACATCTTCGGAGACCCCGGCAACGGAGACAGAGGTGATAGTGGTAGAAGGAAGCTCAACGCCGAATCCCACAGATAACACCAGGGAGAAACGGAAAAGGTATACCACCACACCGGAAGAAGATGTCAGAAAGAAGAAGCGGAGGGAGGACGACTCAGCCCCGCAAACTGTTGAGCAAAGAGCGCCTGCCAAACCCGCAGCCTGGCAGCAAGTGAACGGGAAAAAGAAGAAATAAATCAAACAACCCCAGAATCAGAGGAACTCAAGGCCAAAAACGAATGCGCTGATAATTCGCCCAAAAGACAAAGAGAAGTATTCGGACATCTTGAAACGGATGAAACAGGATACAGCCGCTGGCATGGTTCAAAAGTTCGTAGACAAGATCCGCAAAACAGCCACTGGAGATATGCTGATTGTTCTTACAAGGAGGAACACCGAAGAGGCTCCTTCCTTGCAAAAGGCCATCAAAGAACTCCTCGGAGACGAAGCTGCAGTGATCAGCAGAGCACCAGAAGAAGAACTCGAGATAAAAGACCTCGATGAAGCGACAACCAAGAAGGACATCCTCGAGGCATTGAAAAGCGCAGTCGGACAGGACACAGAAATCCCGCTGGACGCTGTCAAATACCTGTGGACGGCGCATGGAGGCACACAGACGGCAACTGTACAATTGGAGTCAGCCGTGGCCAAGATAATAGTTGGGGAAAACGGCAAGATCAGGATAGGCTGGATCAACTGCCGAATAAGAGGAGTAAGGTGCCCCGTGAAATGCTTCAAGTGCTGGGCATTTGGGCACGTAGCAAACAAGTGTAAGAGTCTAGTCGACCGATCCAAGCTCTGTGTAAAATATGGAGAGGGTGGTCACAAGGTTGCTACATGCAAAAACGAGGCCAAATGTGCCCTCTGTACTGAGCTGCTCTGTACTAAAAGAGCAGCATACAGAAACGTGCACACGTTGCTGGTAGCATCAGATGTCCAGCATAAAAAGATGCACTACAAGTGATCAACAAAAGATCTAAATGAAGATAATACAGCGCAATCTAAATCACTGCGAGACTGCACACGACCTGCTCACGCAGATGGTGCGGGAGCTGAAGCCTAATTTGATGTTGATCTCGGAACCATACCGGCACCTGGGAACACAGCTCTGGGAAATGGACGGCAGCACAAAGGCCGTTATCTGGTCGTGCGGTAATTATACGTTCCAGGGTAATGTTAACAGCACAGAAAATGGTTTTTTGAGAGCTAAACTGGGTGGAATATATTTCTACAGCTGTTACGCTCCACCTAGCCTGACTATGAGATAGTTTACCGACTTTCTAGACCGACTGACTACGCACTCACCCGTGGCAATAGCTGGGGACTTCAATGCCTGGGCAGTCGACTGGGGCAGAATGGAAACCAACGCTAGGGAGCAAATATAGCTTGAAGCGTTTTCTACGTTAGACTTGGTCTTAATTAACAGCGGGAATGAATTCACGTCTACAAGAGGCGAGGCAACATCGATAGTGGACCTCACCTTCGTGAGTAGCACTCTTCTCAGAGGTCAAGGATATCTACACCGCCAGCGATCATCGAGTAATATCGTGGGAAGTCTCTAGTGGTCGGAGAGCCAAAACTCTACCCAAGACAGTGATCCGTGGGGTAGACCGTACAGAGTGGTAATGGCAAGACTGAGAAGTCAGCCAGTGTCAACACCTACATGTCCTGACCTTTTGAAAAAGATAGTGGCAGAGCTGTTCCCACAACAGCCAGAGACCAGTTTCTTAATAGAATATAATGATGTGGAATCAATCCCGACAGTGACGGAGGAGCAACTACTGGATATCTGTGGTAGATTCAGAAACGCTAAAGCACCAGGCTTTGATGCAATCTCGAAGTTAGCACTGAAAGCGAGCATACAGAGTTCCAAAGCTGTATTTGGATATGTACAACACTTGCCTGTAGGAGGGAATTTTTCCAGCCAATTGGAAACAGCAGAGACTAGTACTCCTGCCCAAGGGGAAAAAGCTCCCAGACGAAGCCTCATCTTACCAACCGCTCTGTATGTTCGACACGATTGGTAATATATTTGAGAGAGTTATCGATGGAAAAATCGAAGCAGTAGTCAAACCGCAATTTTCCGACAACCAATACGGCTTCCGCAAAGGCCACTCGACTCTGGATGCCATAACCCGGGCTGTCTCCACTGCAAGAGAAGCGATATCCCGCAAAAGGTCGGAAAGAGACACAAAGAAGTATTGCCTTGTGATAACAGTAGACATAAAGAATGCCTTTAATTCAGCTAAAATCAAATTTTAATAGCTAAGAACTATATTATCAGCTTTCAAAATTTTAATTATATATCTTTCTTTATGTTTCATTATAGAACATGAAACGTAAGTAAACTAATATAAAATTAAAATAAATATAAATATAGTATATAATTTGGTTTTCTTATGTAGACAGACAATCGGTAAAATTCTTTTCTATCGTGACATTGAGTGTGACGAGGTTACATTAGCTTTACTTTTTCAGTACATTTAGATTAGCTACTTAATACCTTAAAAATGGGTTAAAGCTTTTATTATATTAAATGTTTAGTTCATGTGAGAAAAAGCGTTTCATGCTAGGAAATTATATTCTAAAAAAGTTAGCTTGTTCCTACTTAATCTTTTCTTTTGCTACCTATTTCCTAGATAAGAAATGTTTTCCATTTCAACTAGGGTTCCTAGACCCTTGTAATGTAATGTGATATGATGTAAAGGGCAATTAAAATATATATATATATATATATATATATATTGGTAATACGCCTTTGTATGAATGTGTTTGTTTTTATTATTTAAAAATTAAGCATTGACATTTTTTTATTTTGACTCTAATGAATGCTTTTATATATTCTTTGATACTTCTAAATCACATTTCTGAAATAAAAAAAAAATGAGTTTTTTTTGGTGATTTTTGACTGTACTCTACCCTTAATGGGTACTTTATCACAGGTCATTATCGCTGGTAATTAGTTTCCAAATTATTAACGAATAAAACTACAATTAAAGAGTCGCATTTATTCACACGCTCATGCATATTTGTAAGCATGTGAACGGGTACATTTATACATACATGCACATACACACTCGTTCACGCACATAGATTTATGAGTCAACCCAGCCATGCAAGCATTCACACTATCACGCACTTGCATATACACTCATACAATTTCGCACACGCAAATGGATTCATTGAATCAACACAACCATACAAGCATTCATACTATCACGCACTCGCATACAAGCACATACATACTCGTACACGCACATGGATTCATGAATCAACTCAAACATGAAAGCATTCACACTATCACGCACTCGCATAAACTTTTTACGCATATTTATAAATAAGTAATTAAAATGTCAAATTGGGGGTTGGCGCAAGCCTCGGGAAGGGGGAGCCGCAAAATGGGGGAGCCGAATTTACGGCGGCGGCGGCAAAATCTTTTTATAATATAGAGAGATATTCATTGTTTCAATTTGAATCATAAAAGTTTTAATCTCATTTTATTGTATTCTTTATATTTTTAGTAAAAATAATACTTTTAACTGATTTGATCCATAACATTGTATATTATCTGCTTAGAACTTTACATCACCCTTTGAGTTCCATGTGCATATTTATTTTTTTCCAAGATAATTTAATATTAATTTAAAAAAAATGTTAATTCATTTCATATACCGATAGTCGTGAATTCATTTATCGAAGATGTATCAAACAAATAAGTTAGAAATGTTTTGAGTTACAACTGTTAAATCTAATACGTATATAAATGAAACTGTTATACGGAATAATAGAAACGAAATTTTCTATCTACATTTTGGAGAGCAAACTGAAGAGATTGTAAAATTGCATGAAAGTATAAATGTGTATAACGAATTAAAAGATCAGAAATTGAAAAAGCAAAAACTGATTGATATAATATATTTAACACATAATTCAAAAATAAAATGTTCAGAAAGTTTAAGTATAAAAATAATAAAAAAATTTTAAAAATATAGATTTCACAGAATTTTTTGCAACGGATATTACCAATAGGAAGGATATAAAAAAATTGAGAAGCATATAGACTTCGATGACTTTTTAGCAATGCACATTGAAGAAACTTTGTACTGTGGACAAATACCAGAAAAGATAGTAAAAAATAAATTAACAACACGTATTATAAAAAACATAAAGAAAAAATCATGTGTAAGAAAAAAGATTACAAAAGGAAAAACAAAGATCACTTATACAGAATAATATGTGTAGGAAATTAAAAAAAAGTTATGTTAAACTAACTGATATTCAAAAGATACTTTCTTTACAAGATTTTGGAGAACTGAAATGAACAAACAATCATAAAACCAAAAAAATTCATTCAAAAACAAAATAAATTAAAAAAATTAGAAATGTAAAATGAAAAAATGGATACTATTAATTATATAGACAAGTTTAAAAATATTGCTAATGAAGCGAATACTGATTTTGATGAAACTTTGATTAAAGAAAAATACATTTGAGAATTAAATCTACTTTACCAACATTGCAAAGCAAAACATTTTACATTTGAATTAACAAAAAACAAACAATTTAGAAATTGTTGTCAAACTGGAAAGATAAAATTAGCTAATGATGTTGATTATTCAAATGAAATAAAAGAAAATTATTTTTAATCAATTCTAGGCCTTCTGTCTAATTTGGGTACCTTCTTCCCTTAATATTATTCGCTCTACAGATAAGAAAATTTAAGTAATGTGAAAATATTAGTTAAACAATTGGCTACAGGAAATTCAGCCACAAGTAAAGAACCGCTGCCAAATCATTGGCAGTTAGCTTCCTCCTAATTAATTTATTGTTCCATTATTATTTCGTTTTTATTATTATTTTATTTTTATATTCTCACTTTAGAATTTAATGAAAAGTTAAGAAAATTTATGTTTAAATTTTATTATTAAAATATTTAAAGTCCTAAAAAACAGAATTTTTGAAATTCATTGTTCAAAGCTCGATTTCGCGCTAGCTTGAATAAAAATCATACACCAAATCAAGCTCTTTTTATTTCCGTAATCGTTTGACCTAGAAAACTCATTTTTGTCGGTTTTCAGCTTTTTATTCCAAAACTAATTGACAAAATGGCTTGAAATTTTTACAGATTATAGCTACATATATTCTTAACTACCAAAAATTTTTTCAGAGCAGTTGATAATTTAATTTAAGAATTATAAGCTATTTTTAAAAAAAACACGTTTTTATCAAAAATAAAAGAACCATAAGAGCTAGTGTAACTTTTTTTCTCTGAAATTATAGATATTTTTATGCTCTTCAAGTTGGCCTTTGTTCGATTAAAATATCTCAATCCTATCATTAAAAAAAATTAAAATTGTTTTTCAAAAATCGAAAATTTACGATAAAACAAAAACAAATAAGCTAAACAAAAAAAGATTTTTTTGCCGCCATCACAAAATGAAAACAAAAAAAATGAGCCGTGAACAATGAAAATCCGTTTAGTAGAAGCTGAGATACGACGTATACACTCACACACATACATACATACAGACATTTTTCAAAAATCATTTATTCTTGTTCCTGCCATCTTAAAATACAGTTATAACCGTTTTCGAACAACTCCAAAAATTACTATCACAGTGCTTCCTCTAGGAGGAAGCAATTTTATGAAAAATGTAAGGTCATATAATAATGCTGTTGCATTTGCTAGCTTTTGGAGCATCTTTACAAATAATTGTTGTTAATGGACCACCCGTAACACGCATTTGCGGTCAAATATATCATAATGCATATGCATTGCATTCAAATAGTCAACAAGAACAAAGAAAATATGGACAATTGCTTATCTTAGATAATGAAGAAGCAAACAAATCGAGAATTGAATATAATAATAAATGTTCTATGCAATTACTAAATAAATTAGATGGTATTTGACGACAAATAAATCCATATGCTCATGCTCACAAAATGATGAAAAGGAAGAAATTATTTGGTGCCAAAAAAAAAAATTGAACAAGCACATATAAAAATGATACTTAAAAGAAATGATAATATAAAAGATCATCGTTATAATGTGACCCGGTCAAACGAAGTTGCAGTTGTATTTGTAGATGAGGGTGGTGAACCAACATTTGAAAGAGATTTTTGCGTTTTTTTTCAAAATCAGAGGGCCCAATACCAATACCTACAATAAGTAAATATCTTGACCCTATCACATACTCATTAATGTATCCTGCAGGGGGATACCGAACATGAAAAGCGAACATAATTCAAACAATATATCAACATTAGAGTGTTATTCATATAAATTAAGTATTCGAGATTAATTCAATCCTTATCTGAACTTAGGAAAATGAACACAACAACACGCATTTGATAAATAGGTAAAGGTAGAAAGTACAACATTATATTATTTGAAAAAATCAAGCTGTTTTGAGAACAGAAATGTATACAGAAGTGATGGATTATTTACATAAGAAAAAAGAAAATGATTATGATAATATGACCAAAATAGGAAAATTAGTAATATTTCCATCAAGTTTCATAGGCAGTCTAAGATATTACAATGACATGTAATCCAACGTGGAAAGAAATAACTGAAAATTATTTAACACAGCCCTATTGAAAAAATCCATATGGATTTCCATACAGAAATCTGCATGTATTTCCATATGAAAATCTGTATGGAAATCTATATGAAAATCTGTTCCAAAACGCCATGTAAAAATCTATGCGGAAATTCATATGGAAATCCATGTGAAAATCCATAAGTACAGTGTTTACAAAAAATGTACATAAAATGAAGTAAAAAGGTCGCAAGGAGCCGGTATAAATACGTTTAAAAATCAGTATAAAAATCCATATTGAAATCCATGTGTGAATGTATACATCTACATAAAAATCCATATAGAAATCTGTATGGAAATCCACATGAAAATCAATATGAAAATCCATATAAAAATCTATATACGAATCCATAAGCAAATCCATCTAAATTTCTGTATGGATTTTCATATAAATTTCTGCATATCATTCCACATTCACTTCTATATGGATATATGAATTATTTTTTTTTAAATTTCCGGTTTCAGTACATTGCTTTTTATAATATAATTGATTAAAAAATCTTATGTAAACAAAATATGTGCGTTTACATTCATGTAAAATTTCTAAAAGAATCTCTACAGAATGAGCAGTGTCCTTAGAAACAGCTTCAGTCTGGAATTCTATAAAAACAAAGATTTTAAGCCCTGTTTGATGAAAATCCATGTATCGGATCAATTTGGGGCTTACGCCAAAGCAAAAAATTTGCGATAGCTACATTCTGGATAAAGTGGGCCTACAGTGTACAGTTTCGGCCCATTTGATCACAATAAACTATATTTTTAATATATATTTTTTTATAACTTTTAATACTAAGGATTTTTTCTTTCGGGTGTTTTTTTAAAGGCAAATGATGGGTATAATATCCCATTAAGGGGATGTCGGAGTAAAATTTGACCGTCACCATACGAACTGTAAGAACGGTCACATTTCGGGTGCGTTTTTTCTGTTTTATAAATAATATACAGTTTCCACCTCAAAAATTATTATTAAGCGAGGTTACTGTCATCATAACAAATCATTCGTTACATACCAATCAGGAAAATCATGAAAATTGCGGTTACAAGCTGTGAAATACAACTCGAGGTGAAGACACAATGGCGGCGGAGAAACGACATGAAGAAGCAAACACATGCAAACCCAGGAGAACTCATGTATTCTATAAATAGCTATTGAAATATTTTTTTAACAAAAACGCAATATAGCGAAATGAGTTCCACAATAATAAAAACAAAATCACTTCGTTTAGTAACGTAAAAAAAGAAACGCGGCCGAAAACAAGGAAATACAAAGCGAGATGCAAGGCGTTGTTACGACCCGGCTGGGTCTGAGAGTCGAAAGAGAAGATCGATAGGCGGCTCGCCTGTTTATTAGCTCTGGTGGTCTTAAGTCCAATAAAGCGCTAAAGCACAAGGAGCGGCAAGGTTTGAAATAAATCAAGACGATTTATTTTAGAGTCCTTTTTATTTATTGTAAGAACTTTACAAAGAGAGAAAGAATACTCTCTGAGTTCAGGTTGGCTTCTAACATCCAAGACCAGGTCTTGAACGGAGGCTGGCTCGGAACTGGCTTCTGG
>JAWWEO010019917.1:0-11938 GCA_035582975.1 Ormyrus labotus | reverse complement strand
TTAATATGAAATGAATTAACATTTTTTTAAAATTAATATTAAATTATCTTGGAAAAAAATAAATATATACATGACATATACATTACGACTGCTAGGCAAATGTTAGTTAGATATTGGTAACATATTTTGTTTAGATATTGTTAAAAAAATATATATATATATAGCATGTTATCATATTATATCACTGTTAAATAAATTCAAATTTTATTAGTTTTAGTTTTAAGTTTATAATTATATTGTATTTTATATTTATTTTGCGACTGGCGACTACTTCCTACGTATCATGCATAGTTTAGTCGCTAGTTTTTTCAAATCCGGACCTGCGAACAGGAAATATCGTTTTCCTCTGCAGGATACAGTGCTTAGTCTAAGAATATATTGTATATATACTCATTCTGTATCGGGCTGTGTGTTATATAATTATGTATCTCTGGATTAATAAATAAATAAATAAATATTGACTCAATAAGAAAAAAGCAATAACAAAAAAAAATTAAATATGAAAAATAAAACAAAACCGGTTAATGCTTGCCCTCTAGCACTCCTTGACCACCTGGGTAGATGGAAAACCTGTAATTTGAAAAGGAAAAATATTAGTATAATATGAAAAAAAAGGTCGAATGATTAGAAGATTAATTACATGATATTAGAACATCCGAGGGAGATGTAAGCCTGTAAGTTTCCTGTAAAATAAGTAATCGTATTAGATTACTGGGAGAATTTATATTTAATATTAAATAATTAAATAAAGACTACTTATCGCTGTAGACTGGTTGAAGGTTCGAGGCTGGAGTTGATGAATCCTGGAGGAATCCTACTGCCTAAGCCTGTTGAGGGTAGAATCTGCACCTGTAAAAGAAAGAATAATTAGAAAAGAGTAAAATTAAATATAGACGGGATGGAAAGGAGAAATAGGAGGAGATATGAATCAGGAGTACTGAATAGAAAGGATGGGGGTGCCTGAGAAGGAAAGGGATAAGAACCGCTGGATTGATATGTTTACCTAGTAAGAAAAAAAATCGAAAAAAATACTTATACTTACCTGGACTTAGCAGGTTACCTATTCGTGGCTATCCCGGTAACGAGAGGCGGGTGATTCCCTGCCAAGTGCTGGAAAAAATGAATGTTGCGGCTGGAAAAGGGAGGCAGTAGAGCCTCTACGCTGCCGCTGAATCCAGGGCTCTCCCGGACAGTCATCCCATCATCACCAGCACCAATTCACACACACACACTATATACCACTTGCACTCGCGATGTCACCGGCACGTACCAGGGGGCCGAACAATACCATCTCGGCGGCATGAGACAGCGGCGGCGCGCGATATACACATGTGCGGAGCACATGGCGCAACTGGTGACGCATGCGGCGCAAGTGGCGTCTACAATAGCGCGTCCACCACGAACTTGGCCACAGGTGTAGGTCGAGTTGCACTGTATAAAGGCGCGCGTCCACCGATAAATTGTGCAAAAGTACGGGCGGTGAAATTTCCACTATTAGAATTACGGATAAATATAGATATTCGCCATATGTAGCCAGACTATTCAAAGACAATTTGTAATCCGCGTTAGAGTATAGATGGCGTGGTAACGACTAGTTATTGGTGCGATTTAAAGGTAGATTTCGACGAATTAGGACCCGGCATGATTTGCGAAATTCGATATACCGAGGAAGAAGGTTCTTCGTCAAGGGACCGATCGCCATTTCGTGCTTGACCGTTCTAGTAATTAGACGCTTACTCACATCGCTTGTGCTTTAACGCTATTTTGGATAAAATCGGTTTTTTCTTGAGTTCGAGTCAAGTAGCTAACGAGTGCTAATTATCGGCTAAAATTATTTTATAGTTTCGGCTATTAAATTTTGGTTGTAGAAAATCATTGGATTAAATAAAATCTCGCGATTTGTTCATTGGAGACGAAGCTGTTAATGGTAAAAATTTTCTTAATAAATTTCGACAAATTCTATTATATTAAATTCTCATTTCTTTCTTTAATTATTGTGTGTTCCCTCGCCAGATATTTTTTTCTTTACAGGTGTTCGTTTTTTTCTTTCCGAGATTTCGTGCCGTAACCGTTCCGTGATTTTCGTGGTGAAGTATTCGCTTTGTGATCGCCCGCGCCTTTGACAATTTTTTTGAGAGTCGTGCCGTCGGGAATTAGTGGTTTAAAATAAGTGTTAAATCCGGAATTTTGAAAAGGTCACAAAATAATACTTTAATTAAGACCTTTTTAAATTATCAGTATTTGTATAATAATAATTGTTAGTAATATTACCAGTAATAACGCAATTTTCAAACAGAATATTACCCTACTGAAAATCCTCAGGTGAGATCTCATATGAGCTCTCAGGTGAGATTTCACCTGATTTCCGTGACAAAAATTTCAGGTCTGGTTTTGTACAAGTTAGTCAGATGAGATCTCACCTGAGATGTCAGGTGAGTTCTCATCTGGATAATTTTCGTAGATTAATGTTTTAAGATGATATCTCTCTAGAGATTTCAGATAAGTTTCTATCTAGAAAATTTTTATATTTTTGTTCATATTAAAATGAGATTCCAGGTTGAATCTTATATCTTTATGTTTTGAATTTTTATTTAAGCAGTTTTTAAGTCTGCTATTTTAGGTAAAATTTGATCTGCAACTTTTAGTTTTTAGAGCACACCAGACATCTCAGGTATTCGGGTGAGACAAACCTTTTCATGATAGATTTATAAGCTTTAAGGAGGTGAGTTACCGAAATCAAAATGATAAGAAGTTTCTGAAAACCATTCAACCTAATAGTTGTCACAGTTTTACCGGGATTGTAAAACTGGACAGGGTGTTGGGGATTACTGTAAGGGAAAAAGGGATAAAGGACAAAGGGAAAAGGGATAGCTCAGTGGAGAGCGCGTGGGTGGGAGTGTGCCGTAGCCGCTCAGGAAGACAATAGAAAAATGATGCACTTAAATAAACGATTATATCTTAAACACTAATTAGCTTTTATTTAATAGAACTCAAAAACACTGTACTACACACTGTAATCACGATTTTACGGGCGCCAGCCGCGACGTAAAACGCGGCAACCAAAACCCACGGTCGCGCACACCGCGAGCACACACTTCTCGCGAGCGCGAGGAAAATCTCGGAGTTAATCTCCGAGCCCAAAATTAATAAACTAAATTTAAGCTGCTTTCTCGCAGCACCACTTCCAACTACCAAACCAAAACCAAAAACCAGTCTCGTACGCCGACGAGCCCAACGAAAGAAAACAATTTAATAATTCGCCACGTGGCACAATAAAACTAATTCGCGGAGCGAAATATAAATGCGACCGAACTGTGAGGTAGATCCGTGGAGAGTGGCATGGCGGACGAGCGCGTTCTCGCTCGTTCGTCATGCCAGCCCGCGCAGACGCACTCGCGGCGCGAAGCATCGATCGACCCATCGATCTTCGACGTGGCCGCGCGAGCGTAGGTAAGGCTGGTATCACCTCGCGCGGCAATTCCCAAATTGCGAGTTGTCAAGCGGTAGTTGATGCTGTAGACTGCAACTGATGCTGATCCAGGTAAGATTGAAATCTTCGTTCCATTCTTCTTTGCTTTTTAAGCTAATGAGAGCTGTGCTCTCCTATTCTTCTTTTTCCAGGTGCTGTAGTTCGATGCTGTAGGCCAGGCGGGGAAAGGCGGAGCAACAACTTGAAGACGCAAGGGTTACAGGCCGTCGCAGTTTCCAGCTTCTCCTCTTCCCTGTAGTCAAGTAAGTATCAATCTGTAAGGTTCCTTCGTCTTCCTATCATTCTTCCTTGTATTGTTGTCTGTAGTGTGGTAGTTTCTGCATGATTGTTTATCCCAAACTCTGCCAACATAACCTCTTCCCAATGTTATTATCCTGGAGTGTGACAGGCACTCTCTTTTTATAGCAGAGTTGTGCCCTCTCTCTTGCCATTTATTCTATATATTAATTCCTCTTGCGTGAATAGTTCCAACCGATGCTTGCGCAAGATTATTGAAAAAACTACCTATTTTTGGTAAGTTGATCATTTTTATTCGAATTAGCACTTTCGTCTCAACTATGAGTTATCGTTGCCTTTAATACCAGAGCGAGTGTTCTGTATAAACTCTTAGTACGTTTTTTCCATAATTTGTATCGATTCTTTAATAACGACGCGTACGCACGAATCGATTGTGTTTGAAGTTAGAACGATACGCTGAGAATTCGGTGAGAGAACCATTATCCTCTGTGAAATTTTAAGTTCAATAGATTTATCAAATTCCTAGGGAATATAATTATCTTACATTATTGTGCAATCGTTTGCTTATTTTAGAAGAAAGACTTGACCAGAGTTACTCGCGACCGCTAAGAGAAGCGTCACCTGTGAATAATATGCGTTCGTTGTAGCGATTAGCAGATTTTATAGGTACAATTTTTTCATGTAACACGGCTTGAGCTTCCTTCTTAAAATCTCGAATCGTTTCCTCTTCATCACTACTGTCATTGGATGAACAGTCACTTGAATTCATTATTCTAAAACTTTAGATTTTTTTTAAGCTTGCATATCAATGGATTTTTCAAATTCTAATGAGGTTATGTTGAAACGGGAAAACACATAACAAAGATAAATTTAACAAATCTCGTGAGCACGAAACTTTCCTTGGAGTTTTTATATTCGTCGTCGAATGCTCCCAAGCTTTATTTTTTATGGTTATCCGGTCTGCTTTTCATTACTTTGTCGCTACAATAGTATACATATATATGTCGGTTGCGTCGTCGAAAGAGCAGGGAGGGAAGCACTTTTATCTCCAGGTGGTGCACAGATACGCAGGGAACAACGACTTTCGGCGTATGTACGCAGGGACGAAAGGCGAATTTTCGACCGAGGTAGGAAGAAAAATACTTTCAGGTCAAAAAGATGTAATATATACAATAAGGCTTGCGCCCATAAATACGTTTTAAAATTTCGGAATACGAATAGCGTTAAGTCAAAATTCCAGGTATTGAAATTTTTTACTTTAAAATATTATGAATTCAATTTCACTTTGAGATGAACCTATTCATGACTATAACTTTTAAAATATTTTCAGACCAAAAATATGTAAAATACACATTTAGGCTTGAATTCATAAATACATTTTAAAATTTTGTCATACGAATAGCTTTTAGTCTAAAATAGCGTTTAGTTTCAAATTGCAGAATATTTAAATTTTGGACTACCATATTAATTCAATTTTGTTTTTTAGTTAATTTGAATGGAATACTCTTCGGCGCATTTCCTTTTTGAATTAATTATCCAACATTACATGTATATGTGACTTTGAGCACAAAATATTCTGTCCGTTTATGGTATGATTCTAAAAAAATAAAGTAGAGGAAGGCCTTATAGGTAGTTTTGTGGTTAAAAGGACTACTCGTATCCTGTTTATTTTTTTTGAGCTTGCATTTTTAAATATATTTTAAATGTACACAAAAATGCGGGACAGCCGCAGCTTATACAAAAGGACCCTTTTTTTGGGTATTTAAACAAAAAAAAATTATGTGAGAACGCATATAATATATTTACATTATTATTATAATTATATTATTTTATTCATTTACTATATTGTAAGTTTATTTACTTCAATACTGCTCTTGGGTGTCACCGTATATTTCTTTTTTAATTTAGTTTCATCGCCTCTTTGGTTCTACATCTACTTCTTCTGTGTTTTCCCTTCCGCTCTTTTGAAAGCATATTTTTCCACCCCATGGATTTAAAAGTGCAGGCTCCAGATTGCGTTCATTAATGAAAATACGCGTTCTGTTGGCGCATTAGTACCTGGCACTATTAACGCATTTTGTACAAGTACAAGGCAATTCTTAAATGGTACCTTCTTTTCCTTGAAAAACTGAAAAACTTCAAGCCATCTCTGTTCTGTCGTTTATTTTTCTTGTCTCCATTTTTTTAAATCTACTTGTACTTATATAGTTGGTTGTATAAGAAACGTCATCAAATAAATCATTTTCTTTGATGAAATCACTTCTGACGTTTTCAATGAAATATTTGAAACTATCTTCTACAAGACTCTATGAAATAATTACACTTAATTTAATCCAACTAAATACTTTGAAATTATTGTATTGCTCGGAGTACCTATTTAAATATTCCACGACATTACTGTAAAAATTGCGTATGTGTCCCATGCAGTACGTTTCATTGATTTGTCCTTCCGCAAGAGCTGTCAAATCTTTTCGTAAAATAAGCGGTACGTAATTCACCTGCAAACGGTTGTTGTACTTTTCTCTTAAATTGTGTATTATTTCGCTAACTTCAGAAAAATTTACACCATCTACTTCTAACTTTTTAAAAGTATCGTGGAAAATAGACTCTTGTTAGTGTGAAAATTTAAGCCAAATTTCAAAATTTTAAGAAAATTTTTCAGTTTTTCTTGATTTAAAAATACTAAATCAAAAAAATTCCATTATTTCAGAGCTTTGGCCCTAAATGACATAAAGAACAAAGATTTTAAGCCCTGTTTCGTGCCAATCCTTCCAATGGTTCAAACTGGAGTTGACACCAAAGGAAAAAATTTGAGATTGAATTATCTCTGAAAAAAATGAACCTACAGACTTCTGTCTTGGCTCATTTGATGAGAATGAAAAATATAGCTCAGAATGAGCTATATTTTTAATATATAGATAGTATAAACGGATATTAATTTAAATTTCTGTTTTACAGGTCATTTAAAACCATGTCAACGATGGGTATAGAACCCCCTTAAATCATAATGTGTTAAAATTCACATAATATTATCATGGATTATTTGTGATTTTTCGCCTGGCAAATCTATAAACTCTAAAATTTTAATATTAATTCCTGTGTCAGAGTAAAAGTACCTTACTAAGGTAGGAAAAATTTTGATATCCTTATGATCTGACGCGTCCGAAAAGATAGAAATGAAAGGCAACTTCCAATTTCTTTTTTATGATCTGTCGAGAAAATGGCACTATGACATTTTTTACGATTGTATCAGACTTCACATTCACACGTTCCATCGAGGTAAAACTTTGATTGTGAAGAACAGTGTAGAAAGCCTACAAGGTCTTCTTCCTTGTTTCCAAAAACGTTCACACGAAAAAATTCTGAAATTGACGATAACTTACTAGACTATATCAAGAGCTTCTTTTTGGTTATCAGAACTTATATGTCGCTGAATATCGTTTCTTCCTCCATGAGCAATTGAAAAAGTGCCTCTACACATGTTAAAAAGAAGATCTGAATCAGTTGTGTTTTGAAAAAAAAGAAATTCTTTTTTTTATTTCCTTTGTAAATAGAGAAAGGCTTCGTCTTACCCATACTACTTGACATTTTTTATTGTCATATAAAAAACCAAACTTATAAAACATATGCAACATAAATGTTTTTTCAATTCTAAAATTTTGTAACCTGTAAATAAATAGAACAGACTTTTTAGAAAAGTCTTTACTATTAACGTGATAACATCCAAAATAAATTTTGAAATTAAACTGAAGTAAGTTTGGCGGATGATACTGTCACGTTTCCATTCTTTGGTGAGCTATAACATACAGATTATTCGTAATAAAACGAGCACTGCCATTAGAACAGATACACGTTATTGACGTCAGTGACTGTGCTACTGACGTATTTCTGTCGTTTAATGATATGATAATTTATTGTTTCAAAGGTTCAATGTCTGTGTCGTTGCAAAAAAAAAAAAAAAAAATTTATTGTAACAATAAATGGTCTATTTGTTTGATATTAACATACATGAATTCATTCATTTGAGTTTTGAACAATTATTTGTGGGCCGCTTAAATCTTTCCCAAATGCAGATTATGACTGTGGCCTTTGTTTACAATCGCACGGCCAGTTTCTCCTTCTCTCCTCTCGGCTCGTTTACGGCTGTCTCCCTGTGTCTCTCTTTCGCGGCTCGCGAGAGCTGACACCGCGGACTAGCCCCGTCTTACGCGGGCCCTTTAAATTTTCAAAGGTTGATGTGATTAGCGAAGGAGCCCCCCCTTCTGTCGATAGTGTCACGGTCATTGGTTTTATCTTTAATTAAGATTTGCTCAAAAACTATGGGGCATATGCAAAACTGATATTAGGATTTTCGACTCAGAATTGGCTCCTCTAAAGTACCTTCTTACTGACAATATCTTTCGAAACACTCTGTATAAGGAAGAGCTTCCGAACGTTTGGGGTCCACTTCAGTTGCCGAAACCAATCAATCCCAAAGGGATAAATGGTCTCTGGTGTAACAACTGGCTTTGAATAAATACTCTTATTGTTTAAACAAGAACTCTTGTCATTTTTACCACCCACTCCTCTCCCTTTAAATTATAAGGTCAATGTCATGGAGGTACACCCCCATAAGGTTTTCTGTCTTTTTAAATTAGATTTTGAAAAACATTATGGGTGCCTCAACCTTTTCGCTCCGGGACTGGTCCATATATGGACCAGAACTCCGTGTGGCGACTTGTCATAAGAAGTTCATTCACTTAAGTCATGAAATTCAGCTAAAATGCGAGGTCAATTTTAAAGGAAAAATCCTCGGAGCGAAAAGGTTAATATATCTAATTTGGAAAATCCAAACAGTGTTGATTCTAATATTGCTGCTCAATGATTCCTATGCAGTACAAAAAATGTACTACAAACTGCAACCAAATTACTCGGTGTATTCTGTACTAGTTTTACGTGAACTCTAGGTCTAAACTCATTACCAGTAGTTTCCTGTAAACATACTCACATAGGGGACAAACGGTACTGTAATTATTGGCTGAATTGTATATGAATGAGTTGTATTAGTATGCAAAGCTTCTTACTAATTGCAAAGTGTCCTTTTCACCTCGATTACTGAAAGTTCTTGTTGAAAAATATTCTTTTGAAAAACCAGACTGATCATAGTTCATAACAAAATCTAAATTATATTGGTACATTATTTTACAATAATTGTTACACCAGAGACCATTTATCCCGCTGGCATTGGTTGGTTTCGGCAACCGAAGTGGACCCCGAACGTTTGGAAGCTCTTCTTTATATACGGTTAGTGAGCTAGTTCGCTCGCGGAAGCCGTAAATCCGCTGGTGCTCCGCATAGCGGCGCGCGCTATACTATCCGAATGCGGCGTGTTAATCAAACGGCGCGCAGAATCACTACGGGCTGCGTATAACAAATTAATCGTCAATATACAAAATTGAAAAATTAACTAATTCCAAAAAAAATCTATCACTAATAAAACGATAATCACGAAATTTATAGTATGATTAATTCAAATTCTGAAATGTATATAATGATGATATAATGAAGAAAATTAAGGTTATGTAGGTGACTCAAAAAAACATAAAATGACTATTTAATTGAAAACTATGTAAGATTTTGTAATAAGGATAAACGAGAAATTAAATAAAAAATCTTGCTCGATTTACGTGTGAAAAATTGCGGAAAAAACGGCGAAAATTCATAACTTTGAAGAGTCAGCACTAAAAAATATCGAAAAGGTAGGGGTTAGGATAGGCAAATCTTCAATGTGGGTACCACATAGAACACTTTCCGCCTAATAAGACCTCTCGGGTGCTTATCACCTGGAGACCTTCCCTTGTTAGTCCTATGCTACTTTATTTGGCTATTGAAAAAGCCCACCCAGGAACCATAAGGGACCCATATGGAAACTATGTGGAGACTATGTAGGACCTACATGGTACCCACTGAAACCCATATGGAACCCACGGAGGATTATGTGGTATTTTGCTGCGGGATCCTTGCGGGTCCCATATCGGCCCCATGAATATTGTGGAAAAACTTCAATAAACTTTCAGTTTTGTCATAAAAAGCAAGAATATATTATAATAGTATATTTCGATACAAGTCCACGAAGTGGATGATTCCCGCACAAGTGTATTTTGACGCCCGAGCGAAGCGAGAGTCACACAAACACCCGTGCGAGGATTACCCCCTTCATTCACATGTATTGAATTTTATTTTATTTTTCAACGGAGTAAACGAAACGAGCTCAAATCATGAGCAACGAGAATATTATAAGTATGCCCTCGTTGAGTATTAAGTTTGTCGCCCAAGCAAAGGGAGTCGAGGACGAGAAGACGGGGGTATTCGAAAGCGTTACAATGCTTCTATCATTTCGTGCACGTGGATTCCCCGTCTTCGTCTTCGTCCTCAACTCGCTTTGCTCGGGCAACAAAGTTCACACTCGTCGAGGGCATACTCATAATATTCTCGTTACTCATTATTTCAGCTCGTTTCGTTTGAAAATAGTAGATTTCGATACAAGTGCGAAAAAGTGATTTTACCCTCGCGTGGCCGTTTTCGTCCGAGCGAAGCGAGAATTTTTTGATGCGACGTTTCAAAGCTTCATTTACCACGTGCGTTTATATATTTTAAATATAAATAAATAAAGCTCTATACATGTGAATAAAGGGCGTGATTTTCGCGCGGGTGTTTGTGTAACTCTCGCTTCGTTCGGTCGTCAAAATACAATCATGCGGGACTACACGTACTTTGCGCACTTTTATCGAAATATTTTATTTCAATACATTGGTGCGCAATATTCGATTTTACGCATTTTGGAATGTTTTAAAATCGTTTTTAGGCCCCTTTTATCGAAAAATATTGTTCGACACACGTGATAAATATGATTTTCGTTTAGCACCCGAGCAAAGCGAGGCCGACGACAAAAGTGAAAAACAAGGGAAAACAATTTTTTTTACAATATTCATGGAACAGATATGAGACCCACATGGGATCTGTGTGGGACCCATGAGGGTTCCGTAGAAAAATACCACATGAGTTCTTCGTGAATCCCATATGGTTCCCAGGTGGGTTTTTGTAATAGAGTTGTTATTTATATGAGCTTCTGCAATGAAAGTACGGCATACATCCGGAAAAAAGATTCTATAGAAAATGTAAAAGAAATTTTGAAATTTTTGGAGTACTGCATTATTTCATGAAAAGAGTAGATAATTACAAATACGTTCTGCCCTAGTGAAAAAATCGAGCTTGAAATCGAGCTTGATTTCCAGCTGGGTTCTACCACGATTCGACTCGATCTTTCCTCCATTTGCCTCGAATCTAGCTAGATTTCCACCTCGATTTCTACCTCAATTTGTAGCTGGAGTGACCTCGATTTCCTCCTCAATTTGGACCTCGATTTCGAGGTGAATTGGTCTCGATTTCGAGCTGGATTATCCTCGATTTACGCCTCGATTGCGAGGTGGATGGCCCTTGATTTATACCTCGATTTCCATATCGACTTTTCCCTCGATTTCTAGCTCGATTCGAGGTAGAAATCAAGGCAACTCCAGCTTGCAATCGAGGTCGAAATCGAGGTCAATCCACCTCGAAATCGACGTCGAAATCGATGCCACTCCAGATACAATGGAGGTAGAAATCGAGGTGGAAATCGAGCTGGATTCGAGTCGAATCGAGGTGCATCCCCAGCTGGAAATCGAGCTCGATTTGCCTAGCTTGAAACATGCGGATATTAATTTCTAGGTTTCAGCTTATTTATTGTGCAGGCCGATGTTCCTCGAACCATGTAGATGATTTCTCACACGAAATTCAAAGTCATTACTTAGCGCAGGGAAAAAGAATAATTGTTTTTTGTACAGTTCCTTAATTTTGCGTCGTTTTAATGTCCAGTTGTAGCGTGCCCCGCAAACCAATTCTGTTTTTACGTATTGTTTTATTGGCAATTAGATACAAGTCTATTTTCGTCATTACACAATTCTTTATATACAACAATTACTGTAATATTTTAATCGCACGCTTGCTTTTTAAATACATGTTTAATACCTAAGAGAGACGAGGAGAGGGTTTCGCAACGCTTAGTTTCTGCCTTCTAACGGTTAAAATTTTACCGTATTTTATTATCTAAATAAAGAATTGTACAATTGAACGAACTTACCTGTAAGTGAAGTTCGATTGAGATTGTATGAAACGCCTCTTCCGAAATGATCA
>JAWWEO010019916.1:0-11939 GCA_035582975.1 Ormyrus labotus | reverse complement strand
GCCCTGTCCCCTGAGGGAGGAACCAGCACGAACGGTGTAGGCACTGGCGGGCCTAGCGGCGCAGTGACCAGCGGTTACGATGTAGTTGGCAGAAATGATGCTGCCTCCGCAGGTGTGGCGGCCGTAAGCTTCCAGGGAGACCTGGTAAGGGTAGGTCTCGATCACGGCATTTTCCCCACCGACGATGCGTCCGTCGGGGAAGATTGGTCGGTCGTTACGAAAGATTGGGTCCGCTGGAATTGAAAAATTTTTATGGTGTTATATAATTTCGAAGAAACTATCATGCTAAAAATGTATTTTCTTTAATTTGGCCCGAAAGTGTGTTAAAAAAATAGATGACACGAGGAAAAAAGAAATATTTTTAGTCGTTGAAAACAATGAATAAATATAGAGTATTTACATTTATTTTGTTGATATTGATACCAAATGAATATATACTAATTTGTAAACTCACCTGAAGCGACAACCACGAGGGTGGCAATTGTGAGGAAGGAGAACATCTTGTTGGATTCGAAACTGAGTTCGGTATGGCTTCCCCTACATCTGAAGCATATTTATACTATCAACAGTAGTAGTCATTTACATGCGATATCCGGTACGTAGATGAATTCTTTATCTAAAGCCGCTTTTTTACGTATCGATAATTATCTATTAACGTGACGACGATACAGATAGATACAAATCACGAAAACTTTTACGCCTTAAAATACTTTATCACTGCTAAGTAGCTCAGTTATTCGTTTTATCGTAATTTTAACGTATCTAGTTCATATGAATAATTAGGTCTTGTACAATTTTCCGTATTTTTTTCCATGAAAAGGGAAATTATTTTTATGTTATTGATATTGTTCATCAATTTTTTGATAATTCGAACATAATATTTATGAAATTCTTTCAAGAATATTTTGTAAAAATCTTCTAACTAATGAAGTTTTAAATTATTTTTTTTTTGAATATTTTTTTATTAATAGAAAACTAATTATTTTATATTGCACAAAATTAATAACATATTCAGGATTTAGTTTTTATCGGTATACAACGACGATATCGTCGAAAAAATCAGGGTCTATTAAAATGATAACAAAACATTCATTAAATTGAAAGTATTATCGATATTAATTATCGTATACGTTTTTGTGATTGACGCCTTAATTAATTTTGCTATGTATGAAACTTGATCGCACTTAAATGATACGTATTGATTAAATTCTTAGTGATTTATTACACCTAATAATGTTAATGAACGATTTGTCTTATTATTGACACGTGTACTTACAATTTTAGCTTTCATATTTAATGAACGTTGCAAATTTGTTTTTACAGACAAACTGATTTTATTCGTGAATCAATGTTTACTTTTCATCCATTATTTTGATTCCGCTAAACAGCAACGAGGGTCATTGGGGTCTTTTGGTAATCAAAACACATGTGTTTGGCATAATGGTGTTTGTCAATCGGCAAGGTCTAGAGCTTTTGAATTTAGGTTCTGCAGCCCAAAAATTAATAAATTTCATGAAACAATTTGCTTCACTCTTACCGATTGCACTACGGAAAAACTCTTGAGCAAAACCTGCAGTACAATCTTTTTAGTAATTTAACCTTTAGATGCATAATTCGGGTGTAGGTTCGACCTTCATTACCATAAAATCCGGCAGATATTTTTAGAAAAGATGTTCTTGAAAATTCCAAACTGATAGGGATTCGAATCTACTACCTACGAAATGTTTGATTTTTTAGTCATTATTGTCTGTACGGTCTACTTTCTCAATAATACCGTAGTTTTCTCTTTATTTCCATTTATAGCTTAGTGGAGTAAGAGGCAACGCAACACTATTGAGAGAGCGGATTGTATATACTAACAAGAAAAACTGTATCAGAATTTTTAGCCTTCGATGAAACGTTGGAAAGTGTCTATGCAAAAAATGAAATGTACCTCGGGATTGTTCTATGTCCTAGTAACAAAGATTTGGGAATTCTTCGTTAAATTTAGTATTTATATTTCGTAAAATATGTGAATAAGTTTAAATCAACCTCATGTTTGATTAATTTTGAAACATACATATTTTTATAGAATGTTTCAATTTCCAAATTTATTATTTATGAACTTCGATCTTTGTTTCGGTCATTCGATTCGGCGTCTGTATCTCCCCGTGTATTTAATAACAATACAGACAGTATTTAGATGCGCAATCACCAGCTGATAAGCTGAGTCTTAGGCGACAACTAGCAATTAAGATTCTCTATCGTGTCTAGGAATTTGGTATAATATGCAATCTATCTCGATATCTAATCCAACTGATTGAATGGCGAACTCGTAAACTTTTATTGATTTACTTTATCAATACAGACCAAAGTAAAATCAGGAAATTTATCGAGAGCTTTTGATCGATATCTGCAGTTAACGTTTGTATCACGCAATTCCGAGGCTGATATTTGCAAAATCAAAGCGACTTGCTGCGATCAGCTCGTAATATGACGATATTTTCATTCAAACTCTCGGCTAAAGGTATCGAATAATTGAACAGTTGGTGATATTTTCTGTATTCAAACAGGTAATTTATATATTAATTTTTTAAACAAGAAAAAGAAGGAATCATTTGCATTAATACTTCGGTTTAAACTATTTAATTTTATGAAAAAAAATGTATTAATACTCTATACTGTCAGTGTTAAAATTTGATTTCGAATTAAGATTTAGTATATAAAGGCACACGTTTTAAAACAGGTCAAGATTTGATATAAATCAGTTCAATTGGGATTAACAAAAGTCACTTTGTTATATTGATAAAAATTGATAAAAATCATGATGATAATAAATAAAAAAATTTTGCAGTTATAAATACAAGGAACAAGTAACTTTCGGCAAGATAATTTTTACGCATACGTATTTCTGTTTTAGATGAGATTACGTTTAAATTAAACTATATTAATTAAATAATCCAAACTTTTAAACTATAGTAAATTAATAATCATGATTTATTGCCAAATTTGTAAAAGCTTAAATAAATTAATATATATTATTTATGATAGTTTTATGAAAAGAACCTTTTAACTGCTGTAAAGAAACACCACTTTTACTGAATTTTTTAATTTTAATATTTCCCAACAGCATATTAAATATTGGAGTAAAATTTTAATATTTTTGGTTTATTTCTGTGTACTTGTAATATTTATGTGTGTTAGTTTTTTTAGTGTAAAAGTGTGATAAACAAGTGTGAAGTAATAAACACTTAAAATTTATTATTGGTATTAGTTACACTTTTTATTAGCATTGTGAGTATTTATTCTTTTACAATGAAATTTTTAAGGTAATTTGGATACAAGCTTTTTATTATCAAACTAAAAGTTGAACTAATTAAGGTAGCTCTATAGTTTTTTTGATTTATCTAAGAACATGAGAAAAAAATAGTTAGAAATACTCATTAGAACTTACAGAATGTACTGAATAAAATTTGTGGCCAGTTATCGTGTAAAAACGAAAAATAATACCTCAACTTTAATAATAATATTTAAAGTTAAAGTACTCAATACGGTCTCTTATTAGAACGGCATTTCGAGGGACAGGAACTAACAGACTTTTTCATAGTTAGCGATCTAAGACTTAATTGAAAAACTATTTTCCAATAAATTAATTTTCTAGCTTTCCAAAAATATAAAAGTTATTATACCTCAGCATGTAAAATAAAAAGATATTAGTTATTGAAAGAAGAAAATCTTGCTTTCATGGTTATCGTTACGGAAACAATAGAACATCGCAAAGTACGTCATACAATTTGACAATATCGTAAGATACGTCATAATTGTTAAACTAATAACCGAAGTCAAATGTACTATCAAAATTTATTGTTAATAATTAATTCGGAAAATATTTTTTAAATACTTTTCATGTGGCAATAAATTCAAAAGAAATTTTTTTTAATATTTCAACTGACTGGAGAGCTACCTTAAATTTAATCGCTCTTTTAGATTAGAGTACTTACATACCATCAATTTACTATTTAGTATTTGCCCACTTGCCTGACAAATAATATCTTTGTTTTATTTACATTTTAGATTATTTGCATTACTGTGCTTTGCTAATGTAAAAATAAATCATATTTCTTATCGCAACATTTTTTTGCTAGATTATGTTATCAATGTCATATATTTAATTACATTTCTTTAAGAACATTACAATTTCGAGTACGAAAAGCTATTCAAAGAATAATTATAAGCAATTTTAATCGAGAAAAAAGATAATTAAATTATAGATTGTCCTCCTGCTTTTGGGATCAGTTATTACTACTTATATAAGTATTTGTAACTTTAAAGTTAATAATCTGAAAGTTTAGTTGCTTATTCAACCAGATGTGGCTCGCCCTGGGACATATGTAGAGTTGTTAATAATATATTAAATAGGTGACATTAAGTTACTAAATGGGCACGAAAATGTATTTGGAACAGAAACTGATCATACTGAAGAATTTTCATTCTTGGAAGCTTAAATTTTTGTATTTGATATCTTTTAAAGAATGAATTGTAAATTACCTTCAAAATTTAAAGTAAATTAATAATGCAGCCATACAATTATTATTAATATTCTCTCGAATTTTAGAGCAATGTTCTAGAAAGATTAAGAAGTTGCTATAATAAAGAATTATGAGCAATATTATTAAGACTGCTTAATTATTTTAATATCACTTATAATTATGTAACGATTAACGGACTGACTCGAGCTTTTGTTGCGAGTGGTATTTATTCGAATCTTTAGGAAAGTGACAACTTAATAATAATAAAGCCGCTTGAAAAAAGATACATCTCAGGACGCAACATTTGTCCAATTTTAAACGAATAAATATTTTTTTAAGGAGTCTCATAGGTTTCGTGGTCGGAGGGAGGAAAAGGGAGTTCATTTTATTATAGTGAAATTATTACTAGATAAATAATTATAATTAATGTGCATTGAGAAAAAAAAAATTGATTGAAAAAAACTATGCTGTTAAATATATATGATTGGATTTTTCGTAGAATTGATAGAATTTTTGTTGATTTAAAAGAAATTCTTTTAATTAAACAGCAGGATCTATATTAATTGGGTCAGTGACATTTTTATATAGCACGTAATATTATTGTTGGTTAAATATTAATAATTATCCCACTAAAATTTAAATATCAATAAAATAAAAATTTAACATTATTTATTTTTAAATCATTTTATTTACAAAATAAGATTGAAGTCGTAAATATTTACACGATAAGCTAATTATATACTTCTGAGCTATATAGATGATATATTTAATATTACTTTATCGAAATTAGGCTGCTGGTCAATCAAGAATACTGTTTTATCGATTAATTGACATTTAATTGTTACCTGCCTTTACAAAGCTTATTTTCATACCAGGAAACTGCGAATAAAAATAAATTACTTATCGACAATATGCCAGTCGAAGCTTATTGTTAATTTTATAACCTCGTGCAACCTACATTAATTTAGTCAAGTGTCTTATTATAAGGATATTTTCTTTCTCTAAGTATATAAATTACACTCTTCAACTCCGGAGGAAAACAAAATTTAATAAAAAATACAACAGTACTTTTATTTAAAAAAAACAAAACATTTTCAATAATTCTAAGTACAAAATTCGACAAAGCCTCCAATCATCCATCAGTTCAGATCTGCCTTGATGTGCTTGGTGATCCAGTCGCGGTACTGGGCAACCTCGGTATAAACTCCGGGGAACTCAGGTAGGGCACAGCCAGGGCCGCTCCAGGAAACGATGCCTGCCTGACGGCCATTGACCATAAGTGGGCCACCAGAGTCGCCGTTGCACATGTCCTTAAGACCGGTTTCGTACTGCGCGCAGATTTCGTTCTCTGGCAAACCGCCTCGATCCTCATAGGCTGCGTTGCAAGTTGCTTTGTCTACGATGTTGATGGTCAAACTTCTCAGCTGATCGGACACAGTGCCGTTTTCTGTTTTGCCTGAAAAGAGGAAGTTTAGATTTAAATTTGAGATACACTGCAAAGAATATACAAGGTTTCAGTTCTCTGAACGCTTGAATTGTAAATCGAAGATAAAGAATTTGGTGTTACCGATTTCTTTGGTATAATTAATATAAAAATTAAAATTCAATGCAATTAGAAAAATATTGACTGGATTTGTAACAGCATCTTGAATAATAGCAAAGTTTCAACCAATTAACTGGCTACCACAACACAGGTGTTTAACACAGATTTTTGCCACAAATTGTTTATCAGCGTCAAAAGAATTTTTCCGCGTATTAATCACATTAAATTATCTTAGAAGACATTCCACTCAAATTTTATCGACTTTTCAATCAACTCAAACATTCAACTCACCCCAGCCAGTGACGACAGCCACGGCACCACCTTGAGCCTCTTTGTTCTTCTCGAACAGCTTGACGAACTTCCTAGTGTCTCCCAGGACAAACGGCTGCTTCACCCTCATGAGGGCGATGTCGTTCACGGGGCTGCCGAACTCGTTTCCGCCATATTTCTCATGCCTGATGACCTGAACGACCTCGTGGACCTTTCCGCCCTCGGCCCAGTACGTCGAGCCCGAGCGAATCTTGTACGCACTGGCCTTTCCACCAGCGCAGTGACCAGCTGTCAGCACGAAGTGCGGCGAGACGATGCTGCCACCGCAGGTGTGTCTGTCGTTGGACGTTCGGATTAGACTCACCTGGTGAGGTGCCTGCTCTATTGAGATTGATTCGCCGTGGACGATTCGGCCGCTGGAGAACGGGATTTGTCTTGCTGCAATTTAAATTGAATTATGCAGTAAAGAACTCGTTATTTCATCACTGAGCATTTGAGTATTTCTGTTTTCTACTGTGGTTGTTGATACATTGTGTGCAGTTTTTAAAAGTAAACTTATGACTGGTAAGATGGTTACTAATAATTACACAGTGAGCGTTTTTAACAATATTAATATAACAATATATTATACTTATTTAGTTACGTTCTAATTTGATGAAATTCTTTGTGGGATTATTATTAAATTAACGATTATTACCAATTTATTAGCTACTGATGAATTCAGTAAAAAAATGTACTTACCGCTTCCAGCGCAAACCAATGAGACAATTGCCAGTACACGAAGCATCTTTTGCGACTGTTGCACAAACTGGTGGAATTTTATCCGGGTTCGTGACTTTTATGTAGTTGCGTTTATCTTGTAGATATATTTTAATTGATCTGATACCGATTGTAAGAAAACATTGTAAATTATAAAAATAATTTTGATAAATTGTAAATCATAAAGATCTGTGTTTGAGATTCATCAATGAATTCATTGATAATTTACTAGGTTATATTGAAAGTAATCTTTATTACATCCAACTTTTTTTCAATGAAAGATAATGTAGGCAGGAAATTGAAAACTCTAATGAGTCTGTTGTAGATAATACAGACAGGAAATTGAAATCTCTAATGAGTTTGGTATAACATATCAACCAAAAGAATCGTCTACAATATTACTTTGATAATAATCAAATGTCTTATTTTAAATTTCTTTTAAAGTAACTTGTAAATCAGTATTTCAGTTTAAAAAATACAAATAAATTTTTCTTGCATGCATATGTATTTCATTTCGAGCAAAAATCTTAAGTAAAACGAAGAAAAAGAATTTTGCAAACCCCTTTTTGACTTTCAAAGATAAAGCAAGCAACTCGCGTTTGGGGTTACATGTTGGTACTTAGAATTACTTAAGGTCACTGACTTCGAGCCTGATGCTGGAATTGCTGCAGTTCTTGTGGAGAACAGATTAAGGGCTAGGAGTAGAAGGATTTGAAGCAGACTCCAGTACTTGGGCTCAGATAATCTGAGATTAAATCTCGAAATAGTAAAAACTATGATTACTATAAGACTAAATTAAAAACTTTACAAACTAAAGAAGTAACTGTACTATTCTGGGTTAGCGAGATAAGCATTTATCGCTTAATCTATTGACGAATGATGAGGAAGGATAAAAAGGCTGTAGCAGTTTAAAGTTACATGAACGATGGTAGAGGACTAAATCTGCAGTATCATCCTAGCATTATAAAAATCGTTATCCGGCAACTTGCAGTATCATTCATGATAAACGGAAATGTTATTGTTTCATGCACTTTCAACATTGTCAGTTATCTGTACAAGTGTCAAAGTATCTTGTGTCGGCATTTTACTATAAAATTAATTAAACAATAAATTAACTAAAAAATTTCAAAATTTCAGGTTTTGTTTATTTTTTTAATACTTTGAAATAAATTATTAAGTAATAGTTTTTGGCGTTTGTGAAGATAAGTTTCACCTAGATTAGTATAAAATGCTTTATATCTTTGTAGGTCATTAATCTTTTGATGACATAGATAAATTATTGCTTGCAAATGATTCTGAATATGTATTAATAATATGGCTGATGATATCTTATATTGTGAAATATATTTTTACTCATTCAAACTTATCAAATGAAGTACGCATTTAATCCACTTGGTAACAATTTTTCATCAATTTAACGCAATTAATCAAAAAACGATTTTAAAAATAACCATCCTTTATTGCTGCTAATCACTTTACAAAATCCAACAAAGGATCATCAAAAACAGTCCCCGATTCCTTTTTACAAATTAAACAACGAATCAGACGCCAGCGTTCTTCCTGATCCAGTTTCGAAAGTAGGCGACCTCCATAAACACGGAGGGGAATCCCGGCTCGTGGCAGCGGTATCCCCAGGAGAAGACGCCGGCGAGGCGGTTGTCGACGACGAGCGGCGCCCCGGAGTCGTCGGACGACCAGATCTCCGAGCAGGCGGCGACACCCTCGTTCTTGGCGCACAGGACACCTGGCTGCAGAGGTCCGAACCGCGAGTAGTACACGTCCACGCAGTCCGAGAGGGACATTATGCCCGTAGAGCCAGCTGGAACAGGTGGGGGGGATTGTTAGTTGCTCGGTCGGTAATGCATTATCGACTTAGTTTTGCTTTAATGTTAGTTTAAGTTTGATTATAGACTATTCTACTTCTTCAATAAAATTAGAAAAATTTCAGTTTCGAAACGTTTTTGGTTTCTTAATAAGATAATACTATCATTTTATAATTAAGTAAACTTGCACAGTCGACAACACAGTTTCTTTCTCGGAACAAAAGTGATTGGTGTATATTACAAATCATTAAAGAAAATTTCTGCACCAATAAATGGTCCCATAATGGTCCAATACTATTCGTTAATTAAAAAACATTACCAGTAATCTTCCAAAACCAAAAGTATACCTTTCAACTTCGGCAGCTCTTCACCCTGCTTGGCAACACCCCACCCGCTGATAACACCCCTGTCTCCTTCGGTAATCGAAACCTTCTCCTCAACCAGTTCCACCTTCTCTACACCTTTCCCAAACTGGAACGGGGGCTCGACTTTTGCGAGCGCGATGTCATTGTACCTGGCCAAATTCGACCAGTAGTGGTCGTGGTTCACGATCTTCTTCACCTGGTGCACCGATCCGCCGCTGCCGAGCTCCGAGCTTCCCGCTCGAACGGTTATGTCGCCGGCGGGATACCTCAGGCAGTGAACGGTCGAGAGGATCCATTCGGCGTCGATTATGACCCCGCTGCATCGGTAGCTGCCATAGGCGTTCACGCTGACTTGGTAGGGGACGTGGGCTTCGTCGCCGCCGGAGATTCTGGGATCGGCATGGCTGCTGGCTGAGAGATGAGGAGATTGTTAGTTCGGGGGCCTTTTGAGTTGTTTTATCTGTTTTTTTTTGTGGTGATTAGTGAAGGGTTGTTTAGACAATTATTTAAGATACTAGATAAATAAAGAAATTATTTACGAAATGAAAAAGTCAGAAAAAATTTTTTAACAACTACCCGTCTAATAAAAAAAAAGTTTTTTATAAAAATAATTTTGCACGTACAAAAATATCTTGCCACGCTCTTTTTCAAGAATCAAGAAATTATCAAAGACCCCCAGGTGGTTTTGAGTCTAATTTAATCTAACTTAATATTCGAAAATCCATTACGCATCAACGAAAATCAGTTATCGGGTTAATTAAATAAATGCACAGGTGCGCGTGCTAGGTGCCATTTTTCGATTATCTGACTTACCGAGCGCAATGCCAAGGAAAACGACAAGTGAGACTAATCGCGACATGTTCTTCCCCGTCTGATCGTTAGCGAACTGAAACCCAACACGAATCCAGAAGATATTTTGTTCGGGATAAGCTTATCTTCTGCGCTTCTTCGCTATCTTTGCAAACACTGTTATGCTAATTGACTACGAAACAATGGATTTATTTTTACATCGCTTTAAATTTCTTATTACACGAAACATTATTCTCCGTTACGTAAGAGAGTCTTTTACGAAGCTCAGGGCGGGCGAGCAGCATTTTCCCAAACGAAGTTTTACTCCGCGGAATTAAAACGGAATTTATACCTTAAACTCCAAAAGCAGCTCGAGCGCAGCCCCGAGAAGCAGGTAGTAACGATCTCTCGAGCAGGAAGGCGCAGCGCCTAATTCCGATTTGTTTATCGCTCTCGGCGGCGCGCGACAATCGATTACTCCTCCCCCCGCAAGTAGCTCGGCGAACAAAGCTCGGCGATCCGCCGCCGGCGGGCGATAATTTTGCGTCGTCGGGCCCGCCGGCGCACTTACTTACGCAACTCGCCGTGAATTACGGCGACCGCAACCCGAGGCGCGCCCCGCGGCTTTATTTAGCCGCGTCGCTTTCGCTTTAATTAAAAATATTTTCGCGACGACGACAACGGAGACGAGAGTCTGCTTATGGAACGCCGGACGAGCTGTTTCGGACGGCCACGGTTTTTAATAAGGCGCTGTTTGCTCGCGAGATTTCGGTCTGTTTGGGGAAGCGGAAGGAAGTGGAGCTAAATGGAAAAATGGTCTTGTGCTTGGGGGTTGCGGAATTTTTAGTGGGCTTTGCGAGGACGTGGGATTCTAGGCAAGAAGAAAAAAAAGCGATTTAGCTTTAGTGCTCCAACTGTGTGCTGTTTAAATTCTTTATTTAGAAATGGCTTTATCTTAACGTTTTATTTGATTTACCATCGTCGAGTACTGTTTATTCAATTGAAGCTCTATAAATACAGAAAATTTCAAGTCGCGCTGGACTCTTTGCATTTCAAAACTCTACCTGAATAAAGAATACAAAGAGTTGTTCTTAAATAAGTTAAATGCTTTATTAACTTGTAAACTCCTAAACGGCCAATAAATCACTGCACCCTTCCGAGCACCGCAATCCATTTGCACCCAGAACAAAGCGGCCGCCCAACAAACATTCTAAACCTTCCGTCTACACCCCGGTAACAGTCCTAATCCAGCCGACAGCCTTGGCCACCTGCACGTAAAGATCCGGCTGATCCCCCTTGCCGCAGCTGTGCTTGGACGTGGCGACGGCGACGAGCCTGCCGTCCTCCAACGTCAGCGGATTGCCCTCGTCGCCGGAGCAGTCGCCTTCGCCGTCGACGCAGAGCAGACCCGGGTAGAGGGCGGTTAGCCGCGAGCGGTACCTCTTCACGCAGTCCTCCAGCAGGAGGGATTTCGTCGGTGCTGAGCGGAGGTGGCTGGACGGCAGGAAGCCGCTCGTGTAGCCGAAACCGCTGGATGTCAGGGTGGTGTTGGGTTGCAGCTTGAAGTCCGGGTCGACCAGTTTTATGGGTTGCTGGGTCGGGGAGAAGGTTATTGGTGGGCTGATTTTGATGAGGGCCACTCCGATTCTGTGGAGGAGGTTTAGATGTTATTTGCTTTGTTGTTTCTTTTTGAAAATGTATGAAATCTTAATTAATGAACTGTTGTCTTTTTTTTTGTTTCAGGTTAGTGTTTGACTCACCGGCAATTTATGCTACAATTTTGAGGGAAAGCAGAAAAGGTAGTCTTATATACGGGGTGTTCCAAAAGTATGGATCCACCTAAATAATTTTCCAGGGTCGCATTTTCCGGAAAAATGGTTCA
>JAWWEO010019915.1:0-11945 GCA_035582975.1 Ormyrus labotus | reverse complement strand
ATTCTGTTAAATCAATGGTAGTGTCATTGAAGTAATAGAATGTCGGTTAAGTCAACTAAATTTTTTTCTCAGTGTAAATAAAAAAAATAAATAAAAAAAATATAATTTACAAAATATCTTTCTTGCATATATATAGTATATAGACTATCTTGCACGTGCATTAAAAAACGATTATACCAACCATCAACCGCTCACGAATCAAACTCCCGAGAGCCAACCTTTTCACAAAACAATCCGCCGCGAATTATCCTCCCAAGCAGCGATTCGCCCCCCCCCCTTCCCCAGATATCAGGAAGCCGGAATCTCCTCGCAGTCGAGCGCGCGCTTCTGCTCGCGAGCATTTACGAGCCTCGAGCCCGTAAACGTGCATATTGCGCGAGCGAGCGCGTACCACCTCGAGAGTATCCCCCCGTCGGCTCGTTCGTTATCGTAACATATCGCGCGCGCAACGACTCTCTCGCGCGACGCGCCACGTGCCCGCGGCGAGAACGCCGATGCAACAGTTTCCCGGGCTCCGCTTTTATACGCGCCGCCCGTGGTCGATGCGGAGCGAGGAGGGAGGAATATTGGCCGACGACGAGTTCTTTCTTGGGGAGCTGCTGCTCCTCGGTGGTGGGGGGAGGAGTTGCCGCGACGTCGGAGGAATTTGGAATTTTTTTTTTTAATGCCTGTGGAGCTTTAGCTTGAGCTGCGCGGGGATGAAAAATTGCGGGGTTGAAAGACGAAACGTCGTAAATCAATTGTTGTTTTTTTTTTCGGGATTCCGGTATGCGGGGTATTTTATAGGTTTCTTTCGGGTAGGCGTACTTAAAAAAGTTGAAGTTTTGCTTGGAGTACAGAAGGGAATAAGGAAACGAATGTTTTTCTGAGCTAACGATGCGTCTTTTTACCGTGGAATTATACTTTTATGTTTACAATAATATTGAACAGAACATCGGCAAAATTTGAAAAATAATGGTATAACATAAATTGACGGATGATTTTGGAAAGATTCATGAGTGCTTAAATTTTATTAAGCGTTTTATTTATCCAAAAAATGTTTTTTCAATGCGCATTCGCTCACATTTGTTTTGAGCTTCACTAACCAATTACAACACAATGATATCTGCAATATAATAGTAATTTCCGGAGATTGTTAAACAGCCAGCTGCAAGCTACGCATAATTCACGTTTAGTAAACTATTAAATTTTTAAGGGCACAACTATTTTTATTCTATACACGTGTACATTTTACAGACTTGAACAATTAATAGGTTCCTATAACGATTAAACTCCCACTAAAATATTCAACGATGCCAAAACAATAACCCGCATCGATGTAAATAATAAAAGACTCAAGCGCAGAGAAGAGTGCATAAATCATAGCTACCTACGCGAGAAGAAAACACGGGAAACGCATTTGGCTGCATTACAACGGGGCAAAGGGAAAGGGCAATAAGCCCAGTGAAGAAACTCCCCGGACCGCGTTGCTCCGGAACACCTTTCGCCTCCGTTTTGCCCGCAGCCGTTGTTCGTCCTGAAACGCGATCGCGTCGAGAAAAAAGGGAAGGGCGGAGAGAAGATGAAAGCTCCGGGTCCGCGATTACAGTCCCGAGGGCGTCGCTTTTTTCGCCGACTTTTCTTTCATAATACCATCTCTCGCCGTCGTCGCGGAGGATCCCGACGACAATTACGGAGCTCTCCGCACGTTTTAGTCGCGTAGCCGCTCCGCGGCGCTCCTTTGAGCGACGCTTTTTCTTTTCCTTTTGCGGACGACCGGCCGGCTTACCTTCGGCTCGCTGCTCCCCCCCCCCCCCCGTTATAATGGCGAATTTCATCCGGCGTTTTTTCGGCGCTTTGTTTTTATCAAGCTTACATGATCGTTTTGCGGACATTTGGCTCGTGAATTCTGTCTGACGCCCCCGGAGAATTTTAAATTGGACGCTGGTCTCTCTTTGGCGCTTCGAAACAGTAATTTCTGTACGAAATTGAGCGAGCGCGCACAATTTCTCTATAACAGCGGTTTTCCTCGTCGCGCTCGCGCCGATTTAAATTTCAAATTTTCGCGTCGCACTCGCAATAATCTCTCGACGTTCGCCGGGAGGGAAAATTAATTGCCAGATAAAACTGGGTTTAGGAAAGGGAGGGGGGGGGGGACATTAGCGCCCGCGAGCTTTTACAGCGTCATCAGAGAGCCGCGAGCGTCGCGTCTCTCTCACCGCTGATCAAAAATTCAGAGTCGCGCGTTCGTTCCCTCTCTCGGCGCAAAAGCTGCAACGCCTTTTTTTACGATCCGTCGCGCGCGCGTCCGCGATGAAATTATCGTCGCGCGGAAGCGGTGCGGCGACGGGACTTTTTCGTTTTCCTCCACCGGGACTTTACGAAGTTACAACCTTCTTTTTCGCTTTCCCTCCGGCTTCTTTAATCTCTTCCGCGGCGGCCTTTTTATCGGGCGGCATGTTTTTCCGATTCGGCCTCAGCTGTTCGGATGTGTTTTATGGATAATTACGTTTTACGCGCCGCGTCGTAAAAACGGCTGCCTGCTTCGTATACGGTTAATGGGCCGCGCTGAAGCGGGAAGCGAGAAGCGGTGATTCAAGCATTCGAACCGTTGGGTGGATTCGTTATAGTTACTGCGAGAAGATTAGTGTTTTTATCGCCTGCACTTATACGCTCGAGTAGTTTTGTCAAATTAGCAGCTCTTTACCTCAATTCTGTATAGTCTACTGATTTTATTCTCCAATACAGATTTTATTTTAATTATAGAATATATATTTATAATAATAGTATTATTTACTCGCTACTAATTCGAAATAATTTATTCAACTAAATTAACTGCGTATCGAATTAAACTTGGTCGAATTCTACCAACTATATCTTATTACATAAACCGAAATATACTGGGTCACGTGTCATACAAGAAGCGATTTAAAGCGCCATATTGGCGTACAAGATTATATAAGATTTAAAAAGCCTTATTAAACGTTTCCATTATTCAAACGACTTTTTACCTCCCATTTCGCAATACACGAAATTAAACCGAGCAAGAGAAAATCAAACGCGAGACTAAACTTTTTAATAAAGATTTTATTCTTAATTCAGAAGCAAACTGACCGACTTGGAGGAGATTTCTTCGCGAAGTGACTCCAAGCTCGAAGAGGAAAAACGTTACGAACAAAATCAGTCGTTGAATTGAAATTGAAGTCAGTGGCCGCGCGAGAAATCTGGTACATTTCCGCGCGCCGCGTTCCTCTCCTTTTGATCGATCGATATGATCGGCGAAGGGACGAAAATGCAGCCCCGCGGAGTCTTTACTCCCGCGCGCACCCGCGGCTTTGCGACCGTCGCTTTGATCCTTTACGATATTAAATTAAACATTGATTAACGAAGCCTCGCAAATTAAATTCTCCTTCCCGTAAGATATAACGTACGTACTCCTATATAATCAGACGTAAAATAACATCGAAAACTACAAAACAGTCGGAATGCTTCTCCTTTTAATTATCTATAAAATTAAATGGCCAACAAACCAGCGGTAATCCTCTTCCACGCTCGAATCTCGAAACGAGAGCGTCAAAAAGCCCCCGCGCACATCGGTGCCTTCCTCCCCGCGCGCTTGCACTTTACGCGCGGCGCATTAACCCATAAATGGTTATACGCGCGCGTACACGAGAGAGAGAGAGAGAGAGCCGGGGCGGAGGGGCGGAAGAGAGGCCGCTGATTAAGTAGAGCGAAAATTGCCCGGTCGTTTATTATCGATTATTGGGTTAAAGTCGCCCGGGGAGTAGGAGAGAGAGAAGGTACGAGAGACTCGGCGACCCGTTAAGCCTTCGCCTGGCGCGCTTCTCCGCGTTAATCTCCGAAGTCAGCTTAGAAATATCGAGGTTTTTTTTTGTTATACGGGCACCGAAGGGGAGGGGGGCGGGAGGAAAAATGCTCCTACGTGCAAACGCGCTTATATATAGAGAGGGACGGAGGGGCGAGAAAAATCCCGGGACTTACTCGGTCGGACGTGAAATTGCCGCCGCGGTGCCTGATGGCTGGGGACGGAGTCTGGCTGAAAAAAAAAAAAAAAATGGAGGCTGCCGGAGAGCAGTCGGTCGATTGTTTGTTAGTGACTGCGGGCCGTGCGAGCGGGTGGGAAAATGGCGGGGGGAAAGTTGGAAGAGTTTTCTAAGCTCGTAGTGCTTGTAGAGTTTGAAATATTTAGAAACTGATCCATCTTTTGTATTTTGATGCTTTTGCGTGTTTTAATTTGAAAGTTTTAATCACTTGTGTCAAAGAAATACGATCTACGAAATCCCGTAGGCGAACTTGACTCATAGCGAACAGAATTAATTATTCAGAAAATTAATTTTTTCCAGATTTCCTTTGCGTTAACTTTTTTTTCATATCGACTCTTTCTCAACCTTGAATCGATATCGCATATCTAACTGCGAAAGAGAATCCCTTAAAGGTTTAATGAATGATCCCTCCTGTCGAAGAGGGCTGATAAAATAACCATTAAAGTGTTGTGCGGCACTAAAAAGAGACGACGTCGAAGGTTATAAAAGGAATCAATCTGAAATCTCTTCAGTATCTTCTCGTAAATAGTCGTGGGAAAGACATCAAAAGGTCGTTGAACCGATATAAAGAGAGTTGATTGAAATACACGAGTCGAGATTTTGATATACCCCACTAAACTGAGAATACAGGCTTTATCAGAGATTTAGTTGCAAAAAATGAGCTTTTGCTTTGAAATTAATAAAAGTACTCCTCTTGGATACGAAAAAGCAAACGAGATGTATTTTTTTTAAATAAAAAATGTAATTATATCATAGTTGTGTATTTGAATAGTCTTCTTAATTATAAAAGTTTCATAAATTTAATTAAACTTTACGTCATTTAATATTCTGCCAACTACGTTTCTCGTAGAGGCTGTTTTAGAGAACGAAGGTGCTTCACAACAGAGTTCGGTGGGCACGAAATTTCCATTAAAGCACAATTTTCGCAAGTAAAAAATTAAATTTCTAAAACATTTTCCGAGCTTTACAAGAAGGCCCAGAAATTTGTACATCGGGAAACATTATTTACTCTTCCGACATTCGCGTATTTTTCTGCTGTACCTCTTCAGCATTTTACACGACCTGAAAATTTTGTCCCCGCAAACTTTTTTAATCGACAGCTTTAATCTTTCGTAAATTCATTGCGCGGATTAATCTCCTCAAAGCACCAAATATCCCTCTCCCTCTCCGGCAAACGCAGCGCGTCAATCCTCTCCCTCCCGGTAAATTTAAAAATACTCCCCGTAACTCGGTAAACTTTGCCCTGCACCCCACTCCCGAATCGTCGACTCGTCAAAATACGCGCTCGTGTTCGTAAATACGTTTAGAAGGTGTGCATACTCACGTTGTAACGCGCTCGAGGGTCGTTGAATACGTGACAGGCGAGGTTGCCGTTGCTCGCCTGGAGGTGCGGACGGAGGGAGCCGACGCTGCCCTGCAGGAGGTCGGGCTTCTCGACCTCGGGGCCCCCGTATTCCTGGAGCTGCTGCAGGAAGCAGCACAGCATCGCCTCGATGCCCTCGTCGACCTGCAACGGTTTCGATGGAAAATATAGGCCGATATACCGGGCCTTTTTATTGGCTGTAAAACGAGTCGAGGGGGAGATGCTGCGAGGACATGGAAGTGGATTTCTTGATAAAGGCGGAATTTGTTTTATTCTCGATCGACGATTTTCTTTCGAGGCTGCTCTGGATTTTTGTGCTGGGATCGTTTTAATTAAAGTGTTCATTTACATTGTTTCGTCGAAATTGTTATTCGGATCAGTGGAAAAGCACGATTGTTTCAAAGAAACCTTACCGAGTACGTTTGAATTCAACATTTTTTAGGTCATTAAAGTTTTAATACCTGTAACACTTGGAAAAATACTTATCTATTTTATTCCAGTACAGTTTGCAGATTTCGTACGGATAATTCTTAGTTGGATGTAAAGTTTTATGTAGGTCATATAACTCTCATGAAATATATTTTAGCTAACGCGCGTCTTCGGTTGTAAACTTTATCACCGAAAGTCGATGAATATAAATGAAAAGCAGAAAGTGGAACTTACTCGTCTGGATTCCGGGATCTGAGGAAAAACGAAGTCCGTCGCTGTCAGAATAATCTTGTAGGGTCCCTTGGACATGCGTTTCTTCAACAGGTGTCTTCTGCAATGAAGTTATTGCGACGTGTATCAAATTTTTGTCGAAAAGATTTATAAATAATATTATTATTATATTATATGTTGTTAAAAAGCTACCATTCGTCCTCTATTAAAACTTTGAAAGTATTTTTATTCTTAACACTTTTGAACATATTTTAAATATTTTAACAAAAGGCTTATTCGTCGAAAGTTCAGTTTTTGTACGAGATGTGAATAAAAATTTATTATACGTTACCTTACAAGGGCGGCGGTGATTATAGCTGTTAACACAAAAAGTAGCGAGCCTAGAATAATGGCTATGATATGTGCTGTGTGCAGGGCAATTCCATTTACTCGTTCTATTGAAAAGAAAAGAAAAATAGATTGATCACGTGACTAAAACAATGCCTTGCATTATTTACAATCAATATTTATTGCTTTACAAGTTGTTTTATTGTTTGAAACAATAAACGTTTTCAATTTACCGATAAATATTTTGAGACAAAGCAGTGACGTCAAAGTAATTAGCTATTTTTTGCCTTAATTGGAGTTTACAATTGTTTCTATAGAAATGGTTGCAAAACTTGAATAATATTGTTCTTTCAAAGTTCAGAAAATGGCAAAGCTAAGATTGCTTTCGTAATATAAACGAGCATCTTCTCTAATTAGGTAACAATTATTCAATAAGAAAGAACAAAAAGGTAAGTGCAAAATTTTCTTTGGCAAATTATAATTGATTTTAAAATACAAGAATTTTTTGGAAACTTTTTCGATTTACATTATAAAAACAAATTGTCTATCCGAATTATCGAAAGAAAACGAATGTACCCCACTTTAAAGTTTCTTTTAATAATTCATTGTTTCAATTAACTATCGTCAATAAATAAAGGTTAATAATGCTTTAAAAATCCCTTTGAAAATTGCTTGAATATTGCTTTAAATTCATACCTGCACGCGTTAAATGAGTAAATCTATAACAGCTTCATGTCAACCGCTTTATAGAAATTTCAATTGAAATTTTCTAACTATAAAACTTTGCTTTTCCAATCAGTCATTTTATATTTTTAAACAATTTTACTCCAGAATGAATAGAACAAGTGAAAGGAAGCTCTTAATGTTTAGCTAAAGAATCGATACTCCCCTCTTGATTCAGTGCTTGTTTATAAACTATCCAAACATCTTAACTTATTTATTCGACCGACAGTCATAATCCTAATCCACGAATCAGCCAACGAGCTCAAAAAAAAAAAAAAAAAAAAAAAAAAAACCACTGACCGGGGCAGTCGCTCTGATCGTCGCAGAGCAGGTCGAAGGCCTCCTCGTCGGCAAAGTCATTGCTGAGTAACTCCCTGAGCTTGAGGCCCTCCGTCTGCTCGCTGACGCTGAGTATCGGCCTCCAGGCTTCCTCGCTGTACACCAGGAGGCCGTAGGTGAACATCTTGTTGTTGAAGGCGTTGATGAGGAGGCCGCTGTCGTTGTTGCTCGGTGCCTCGCCGCGCGTCGTCACCACGTCCAGGGCCTCGCGCAGGTGGTCCAGAGTTCGGGGCTGCTCGTAGCTCGAGCTGCCGTTCAGGAGCCGCTGCACCTCGTACCTGCGGGCGCACGGAGAGAGCGTAGAGAGGGCTTGAGCACGAGCGCGCGGGGGGAGATCGACACCTGTTGCAGGGGGGGACGACTGCAGGTGGAAAGAACGGATCGGGGAGGATTGAGCCGAGTTGTGAATGGGAGATAAGGGGGGTTTATAGTTAATTATACAGCTGGCATTTATGTTTGTTAATATTCAAGTCCGATAAATAACGCTAATTTATTAAGGCCATAATCATATATTATTTGACTGACAAGGTTTTACAGTATACCTTAAATTTACGTTTTACATCAAATAAATACATTATTTTATGTTATAAATTATAAATAACATAAAATATACATTATTATTTGATTGCCAATACAAACAGCTCGAAATATTTTACTAAATTGTATTATTTATTTCGCTTCTAAAGTACACCTCTCCGTTTCAAGGCAATATTATGAATAATTATTCGAGAGAGGAATCGAGTACTCCTAGACGGGAATGCCTCCGCTTACTTCGATGATCTGAGGAATTGGCCGATTTCCTCTCGAGATTCCGAATGCAGGCTAGATTTGAACGGGATGCTTGAAGATGCTGGATGTTAAACCTAATATTCGATAAAGCACTAATTGGAGAAATGCAGTTATCCGATGGTATAATTCGCTTTAGAGCTTGATAATCGATTTAATTTACAAAAAAAGCGAAAATTTAAATGATAATAACAGTAATAATAATAACAGCCGTGAAGCTCTGTTATTATCGATCTAAAGTGCCCGGAGAGAGGGAACGCCTCTCTCACCTGTTTAATTGTAGGCTTTCGCGGCCCATTTCGGCGATACGTCCGGCGTTCCGAGCTGGTCGAGTTTTGTGTGCTCTGCGACTAACTCTGCGTATACTCATTCGCAAAACCTTGGCGTAATTAGCAAAGCGTTTGCCTCGAAAGAACTTTGCGTTATGAACGCAGACTGGGTCTTATTGCGATTAATTTATGCGCGAGTCATTCTGCATTCAGTGAATTTAATTATATGTTATAGGTCGAGCCCGAGGCGGCTCAACAAGGAGGAAATAACGTTGTGCGAATTATTAAATAATTTCAAAATCTAGAATTTAAGATAAAATTAATTATTTGTTTATACAACTTGTTTAACCGTTGATTCTGAATTATTCCTTTGCGAATTTATTAAAATAAGATATAATATGTTTTACTTCCCGAAGACTGGCGGGCTGAACTAATTTGGTGCAAGGTGAAGCCTCTCGCACCGAATCGCATTCAGAGTTTAAATTATTTAATTTAAATACCGTCGAAAATTCGGATTTTTACAGCTTGCATTGACTAAGTTAATGTAAATTATTATATTAAACATTCACAAAGTTGTGGCTTTAAAATTTTCTTAGATTTAACCAATTTTTTACTGAAAGTTTTTCATTTGAATGTGTAAAGCAAGTAAATATTTTTCAAACTTTTATCAATTTTTATTGTTCGTAAGTTGAAGAGCAATAGGTCAGATAAATTAATACACAGCCTTTAATCGGATTATAAGCTTCCTTTCGGAAAAGTTTGCAGGCGATATTCGCGGAGATTAACAGTTTTTCAATTTTGAACGTAAATTCTTCGAAACTGATCGATCGAGTTTTTTTGTCAGCTCGTTCGCGACACAAAGCGCTCGCTTCCGCGCGACTCGTCCCGAACGCTCCTGAGCCCCCTCGTCGTTTCGCGCGAATTCAATCCGTCGAATTCGAGCGTCGAATATCTTTCGTTCGTTCGCGATCGACTGAAAACAGTAAACAAGGAGACGGGAAGAGCTGAAAATAATGCAGAGAGAAAAGCTCCGCCTGGCTGCGGGTAATCGTGTATGGAAACTTCCCGGTGTTCGGCGTCATGAAACGCGGCTTCTTGGAATGGAAATTTGGTCTTGACCAAGTTTCAGAAAATATGGTTGTGTAATAGGTTGAGAGCCAAATTATTTTTTACTTAAGTTTTATATTGGACAGATTAGAATTAGAACTTTTATACTAACAGATGGTATTCCTAGAAATTTTATGAATCTCTCGCAAACGTGAATAACCAAAGATTATGAAGTTTTAAAATAAATACACTGACGTTTACAACAATAAAAAAACAGCCATTCAATGAAGCGTAAATAAATTTCACTTTAGTCAGAAGAAAGCGAAAAAATCAAATTTCACCGTAAACCTCTTCGCTACATCTGCTTTGCTTCGACGGCAAAAAAAAGGGGGGCGAAAAAGGAAGGCAGGTTAATTCAATGACGCGGGAGTAGAAGTCTGTTGTCGCGGAAAAGCCTGGGCGAGGAGCGCGCGTTAGCAGATAAGAATTCACCGATGATAATGCGAGAGCGTCGAGGAAAGAAAGGAAAAAAAGCCGCGCGGGAAAGCTTTCACCCGCCGTTGAGCTTTATACGCGCAACCAGGAGTGGGTATTTCGGTTTAATCTTTTTTTAAACGCGTCCCCGCGCCTTTGTATATAACGTTGGGTCGCGGGCAATTTTTTTTTGCGAAAATCTTTTATCGACTCATTTTGAAATGGCGAAAAACGATAAAAAAATGGATCGCTTAAACATTCATGAGAAGAAATTGGCGTACGGTTAAATTGCTTTTTCATTACGTCGACACGACAGTAGTATGAATCAAATTTGATCGGACGTTACTGTATTTCGTTTTATTCATCGGTATCATTTTAAACCTTTCCTAAAAATTATTTTCTTCAATGTGTGTGTGTTTTTTTTTATTAAAGTAGTTTAATCACTTGCAAGAATGTAAACGTATCTAGAAATGAAAATAGTTGAGTTAAAAAAGAAACTATACATGTTAAAATAAAAAATGTTATTTCATAAAAATGATGTTTTTTTTTCTCAAAATTTGGTTCTTTTCACGCGAAAAGCAGTGTAACTGTTAGGTAATATCAGAATTTCCATCGTCATTTTTTTGTTTTTAGTTTGGACAAAAATTCCGTTTTTGCCATAAAAATTATTTTCAATTCAAAACTATTTTCAAGCTTTTTCATAACTTCCCGGCAATCCGAATATTTGGTACACATATGTATTTTTTTTTTTGTAAATGTCACAGCACGAAAAAGCGCTTCCTCGAATAGATACGAGTCGCGGCCATTGAAATCATAATTCTGGACCATCGCATTCAGGCATTCCGGCGCATATTCGTCCGCGATCGCAGCACGGAGCGTTGGTTTCTTCCGCTTTATATCGTTGGGCATTTTCATTTTCATGCTAATTCAGCTCGCCCGGAATTACCCTTTCATTTTGTAGCTGCAACTCTGGAAGTTACAGCCGTAAATGAAGATTTTAGTGCTGAAACCTTTCAACCTGAAATTGTACTTTCGTGAAATTGGCTGGCAGAAATTTCGGAAAATAAAGCCCGTGACGGCTTTGACGTTAAGAAACGAGCTTATTGGAGGGTCGAACAAAGTAGCTTTAGCGCGAATTCCAAGAGCTCTCGTCGTATTTCCGTTTATTGAACGTCAAAACGTGCTTAAGACAAATTTAACGAACGCTTTAATCACAAGCACCGAAAGATTACATTAAAAAACGCGTAAAACATCGATTTGATAAGCGCTCGGTACAAAGGCTCGTTCTTGAAATTGCTTGCTTTTACTTATAATAATTATTCACGACCCCCGCGAGCAAAGTTGTTCGAGGCCACCTCTCCCGTTCTCCTCCTGTTTCTTCAAAACATCCGAGCTGCCGCCGCCGCCTCGAAGAAACAAGTTTAATTACAAAAATTATTACACAGCTCGCAAAGTTTATCTCGGCTGTACGCCCTGTACCCGCGGCTCGCGCAATTCTCGAGGATCGCAAAACTTGGAAAAAAGAATAGGCATTCATCGCCGGGGGGAGCTATTTCTTTGATAAAGCCAGCGGCCCCGCGAGCCCCGGGATCGATGCACCGATCGGCCGACGGGAAATCGCGCAATTTTTCTGGTCGCTCGATGCGCGATGTTTGATTGCTTCGATTTGAAAGGCCATTCAGGGGGGAGCGGATTGAATGGGCCGCGAGACCCGGACTCGGAAAATCGATCGGATGTCCGCTAATTTAGTCATTTTGCACGGACTCCTTTATCTAGATGAATTTTTTTCTTTTTTGTTTTTTTTTTTATGGCGGCTCGCGTTAATGCGCTTCTTCTCCCCTAGTGGAAACTGAAAACATTTTTGAAGTAGTTAATGGCCAGTTTTAAATGGCAAAGTAGTTAATGGCCATAAAA
>JAWWEO010019914.1:0-11946 GCA_035582975.1 Ormyrus labotus | reverse complement strand
TTTTAAAAACACCCGCGAAGCCGGACTCGAGACGACACTTCGAGTCCCGGCTGAGCGCGCGCGCTCCGCATCGCGATACAGAAAATTGAAACTGCATGCGCGTGAAAGTGCGCAGCAGTCGCAAAGCGGTTCGTCGCAGGCAAGAGCGCGGCGAACACGCATGCGCGCGGAATCTCGCGGGTCTCGTCGCACAATCGATCGACGAGATCGAGCACTTTGTTCTGCGACGCTAATCGAGATAGTCGCACTTCTAAACACTTCGTTCGGCGACACGAAACTAGATAGACACACGACTTCGCTCCGCGACACTAACCAGTTCGGTTGAAGATTAAACTTTGTCTCGCGTCGCATTTTTCAAAGACTTTATCTTTTCGTCGGTTTTTGTGCCAAGCAATTCGTGCGTGGAAGCAGCCCGCAGTTCAACTAGTAGAGGACGTCGAAGCGGAGGACCACCAACCTAGGACGTCGGCAACTAATAGGGTAAATCCTTGGATTTTCTCCGCGTCTCGGCGTCGAGCATCGTCGCGCTCGCGCTCGCGTTTCCGGGAACTCGCGTCCCTCTCGTGCTTTGTCGGCTGAGTTTAGCCTCGCGTAATTTGCGGTAGTTTAAAGATTAAATTGTAGTTCGCTGTAACATTTTACAGCTGGCGCCCATCACTATTATTGAATAAATTGTTATTTATTATTTTTATAAATTCGCTTTAAATCATTTATTGAATTCCCCTACCGTTACCGCAAAAATCCCCCCTTACTAAATATCGTTACAAGCCATGACGGTTTTTATCGATGTAAATTGCTATCCAATGAAACCCCGGTTTATCCGCAATATCCGTGTTTGATACGATGGCAGCAGGTAGACTCAAATTTTTGGGAATACGATCGGCGGCGTACATTCCTACCGAGCTTGCATTTAAACCTCTAATGACCCTCAAAATCTGCTTCGTATTCATTTTGCTTATACGCTCCCCTTCTCCTCGCCGTCTTCCACTTCCTCGTATGTCTCTGAGTCGTCCTCGTGATTTTCCACACCATCTACTGTGTCATATGCTCTCCCATTGGAAACATACTGGCTTGCTACGCCTGATACTTGGACAGTACACGAAGGAATGTTTCGCCGTATATTCTTATGTCACTACTGGGGGAACCAACAATCATCTTCAGCCACTTTTTAATTAAATACACTTTGTTAAGCGAGCAAAAAGTGTGGGGATGAAAATGTTTCACGGCGTGAGCGATGCAGTTTACCGTAACTTTTGGAAACATCATTCTTAGATTTCTAAAACTGGGGGAATCATATTTCTCAATATGAACGATTCTTCGTCATATCACTGCTTCCAAATAAGTTGCTTTTTCTTGGCCTCGAAAAAAAATTCTTTCAGTGATCTGTGCGATGCGATATAAATGGCATCGTAATTGAGGTAGGAGAACATCGCCGTCGAACCAATACAAATCGTGTATCTCGAGCGAGCAGTGATTATTCGTTTAACGTACATCCTGAGGTAAATCGAGTAAATTGCAAGGAGGTTGCATAATCCAGTGGTCGATAACGCCTTCTTGTAAGGCTACAATCGAAACTTCTTTCGATAGAACCTTGCTTTCCGAATCACGAAATACTTGAATGTTTATAACGTAGTGCATTCTCAAGTGAGACATTGTAACGTCGTTGAGCAGACTGACTGAAATTTAGACGCACCCCGCGCCTCATATACCGCTGTACGTATCGAGTTTTTGGTAGTTAAGCATTAAAATCGATTATAATTTCTCGAGGAGTCGATTTCCAATATGTTGTCGTATTCAGCGTAAACTAGGCAGTTGATGGTAGAATTTAGCGCGTTTTCAAAGCTTACCTCTATGCGCACGCTTCCGGAACGCACGAGATTCCAATGTGTGGCGCAATGCGCCGACAAGTCTGGCGTCAGATCGAAAGCCATGAGAAAATAGCCTTGGTGATAGTTCCAGCGGTGGATTCCTATTCCTTCATTCAAAAAATGAATGCTGGTGCCGGTAAAGAGCGTCTGAAACGCCTCGATATGTAGGGGAGAGCGTCATTATTCTTAAAGCGTGGTTGCAACGGACGGCTATGAATTTGTACACCGTCGACGTAGAGCAAAAGATAGTTGATCGAAAAATGTTGAAAGTTGAAAGGATTTAATCCACGGTGTCCATTGAAAGTCCTATTGTCGACAAAGCCAATAATAATTATTTTTGGTAATTGCCCGAAAATAACGTTGTCCAACGTGTAGCCGCAGATGCCAGTATGCATGGTAAAGATTTTTACGTCGACGCGTGTTATCGGGTATTTTGCTGTAGTTTTGGCCAAAACATTAGCGTGCGCGAGAAAAACACCGGGACTGATGTTAGCCCTTCTTACGAAGATCGTGGCTTCGTTTATTTTTACTTTGAACTTGCCGTCGGCCGACACGTCCATTAAACGAAAAGCGTCTTTGCTTCTGACAAGGCGTACACGCATTTATACACCATTGAGTAACATTTTATTTTGATTGAATACGTCACAGTGCAGATGATCAATCATGTTAAATAATTTTCCGTTCACGCTGTAAAACCGTCTATTTGTGTTGCCCTCATTGGCTTGAGCCTCTGGCACATTCGGTGCAGCGTCGAAAAATCCCGGTTTGTCATCGAACCATAAACTGACCATCAAGTGAGAATTTTTGACGACTAGTGAGTAATTCAATAATGTCTCGATGTAGGCTCTGTAAGGGTACACGTTATTAGGTTGAGAGACAAGCTTTTGATTGAAGAAAACATCGAGTTGGTTGAACATGGAGTGCAGAAAATTATTAATTGGCCTTACTTTCATATTTTCAGCCAGATCAGCTTCGTGATTTGTGCCTGAATGTAAAGCATCGTTTGAGCTACATCGATGTAATACTCGCTCGCGCTCATCCTCGAGGGCTGATACAGGCTTATACTGAAGATAGCTGCTGCTTTCTATTGAAGTCTTCGTGGCGGGGAGAGTGAACAAGTCCAGCTCACTGGACATGCATTCGCTCGAATGGAAGTGTAAGAAAGCCAATGTTACTTTGGGCCGAAAATATCTGTTAGATTTCTAATTCCGATAGTTTTGACGCTCTTTTTCGTCTACTTTTTCCGCTTTCTCTTCGGTTGGGGCTGTTTTCTTTTGTTTGTGCGTTTACTACGTGAGGCCCCGGTCCTTCGCGTTACGCGTTTCTTTTTTGACTGGCGCTTACGTTTCCCAGCAGGCGCTTTATAACCAAATCCCTCCATAAGGTCAACAACTTTTTGAGCTGATTTTCAAATTTTTTTCCAGATTCTTTGGCGCGAATTCTATAGCTTCCGCGAAATTGGCGCTTCTGTTTGCCACATCGTCCAAAACATTTACCCCCGCTCTCACGGCTTCTTTCCCCATAGTTTTTGATCCTGACGCTATTTAAGGTAGAATACGGCGAAAAAGCCCGCCCAACCAAGCACCGACGCCTCTACCGCGCTGATACGTGGAGCCAACAAACACGTTTCTAACAGACCCTCCGCCACCTATTCGATCTACGTAATATTTTAGGTAATGACTCATGATTTAAAGATTACGTTTAAAATGAAGCGCTATTGTCAAAGTCCCGTAATTGAATGTTATGCGCATGCCATGAGCATCTCTTATATCTATAATGATACTCTGAAAAGAGTGGTGCAGCAGGGGAATGTAATGTATAGTTGCAAAATTTCTAACTACATTGCCGTCAAATTTATACTTGGAGGTATCGAGCGAGACTAGTCGTAAAAGCGCAGCTTGTGTATCGCCGATTGTCTACGCCTCCCAAATATCAGTGTAGACAAACAGCTGATCTGGGATAACCCTGGCGAGAGAGACTGGTCTGTTTCCCCTAGCGACGATATTATCACCGTCCGTAATAAATTCCCCACTGCCTCTTACATTTTTTTCCTCGAAGCCAAATATACGTCTTATTTTTTTCATCCATTTTTAGAGTGTGTTTGTCATTGCAGACACAATTTTTTTGCAAAACATAATAACCTTTTTCATCCTTTGATCGTTCCATTGAAAAATGTTCAAACATCGTATCCAGATTATTTATCTCTCCAACCAACTGGTCAATATCTTGATAAATTCCTGTCGGAATAGAAGCTTGCCTTTTTACCGCATGTTTCTTGTAGAAAAATTTAACAACCGCCTCCGATTGTCGAACGTGCGTGACTGTACAAGGAATATGCGTTTCGGCCAGCCCGACGTGCCAATCTCCGTGTAATCTTATCTCACGAGGTAAATGCGTGGTGAAACAACTCGTAGCGTTATTGGCATAATAAACACTGCTGCTGTTACTCGGTAAGACAAGATAAAATTCATCGTGCTCCATCTTGAATCGCTTCGAGTTCGCTCGCCTTTATCCAGGAGTTGAACTTTTTCGGATAGCCGAGCCACTTCACCAATACCTGCTTACCGATGCGTCGACCTTTACTACGAATCACGCGTTCAATCTTAAAGCCCTCACTCATTTCCTCACGCCTTCCCCACGAGACACAGTTCTTCCGTGTATAAAAATCCGTCAATTATTTCACCGTTTAAATCTTCCAAAATGTAAGTGTAAAAATTTTGTCTCTCGGACACACGTTTCACTTTAAATATTTCCTCGCTGTAATTTTTTTCGTTACCTTTCTCGAAAGTGCCTTTCGTGCGTCTGATTCGGACAAAGGACCCCACGTCGTATTTAGCTTTGGTTCCGAGTGCTCTCTTACTTCGTTGCGCGAGCGTTCGTTTTTGCAAATTTTCTCGAGCTTCGAGGACGTTATAGAGAGTCACCATAGCTGACGTTCGGTAGCGCACTCGGATTCTTTAAAAAACAGATATCGTCTCAAAACTTGCAAATAATGCAAACATTTTTCCTGAACGTCTGAAACCTTTTTCGAATGTAAAAAATCTCGTGCATCTCGTTATCCAGTCTAGACAAAGTATCTCCGCACGTTTGCGTCGAGTTGAGCGCGCAAGAGCTCGGAGGCGTCGTGTGCTGTGCGCGTTCCTCTGGCACGAGTACAGTGCCTCCGCTTTGAACCAGCATTCTTTTGCTTTTTTGCCAACCAATGTGACCGCCGTTTACGAGTTTTCGCAGTGTGTGCTTGTGTTTTTTTAAATTTATTTTTCGTTCCAGTTTTTACTTCTACGACACCGTGTAAAACGCTGAGCGTGCATTCGCAAATGTACCTCGTTGTGGCTTTATCGTTATGGCTCAAAACAAGACTTTGCACAAAGTCAAATCAGAGTACACGAGCGCGAGTAATAAAGTTGCCTGCTTCTTGCTAAAACGTTTATGGGGAAGCCAGTTGTGCCGTGTTTTCTCGTCCATTGCCGCGGATTGACTGTCGTATCGAAAAAACATCTTTTTTTTATAAGTACCTACTCATCGGTACTTGGCATGTACATATAATGAGTAGGGTCGTCGGGGAAAATGCACGTGCGCACGCGTATATCGTCCACTGCGTCCTGCGAGAGATCGAGGAATAAATAAGAGCGAGGCTCTTTTGTCGCATCGATATACGCTTTTCACAAAAATTTTGAATCCTCGGGATAGACCTGGCGCGCGAGATGTTGAATTTGAGATCTATCTCTGGGGTTTTTAAATATCACCATATATTTCGTATTTAAACTTGTCGCGCTGAGATTTGCCTTTGTAAAAAATATTTTGCGTTATGAAAATAACGCTAATATTTTTATGGTGGCTTCCCTTCGTAAACAAATCGAGGATTACGTCGGAAGATGATTCTCGCATTAAATCGTCTAAAATAAGCAATTTTTTCCTGCCACTGTAGCTGGAGAAGTCGCTCAGCTGTGGGAGCCCTTCGTTAAACTCAATACGTAAATGCGGCGTTTCAAACTCAGTCTCGTATCCCTCTTGCCACTCTGAGTAATAAAATAGTATACGATGGAAAACCACATCACAAACCTCGTTCAATTGACGGAGAAACCTCTTAACAAACTGTGTTTTTCCACAACCCGTAGGTCCGCATACACACGATGTAAAAGGATGCTTCCAGCGCGTATCCAGTTTTAGAATGGTAAAAATATTGTTATTTGCGAGATATTTTATACCCCACCACCAGCGAATCGGCGGCGGGCGTTGGGCGCGCGCGGGCCACGGTGATCCGCTAGTAGACGCGGCTGAAAGCAGCTTATTAAAACCGCCCCGCGGCTACGATTACCTTATAGTGTCGCGGAATCAGCTTATTAAACCCGCCGCGGGTAATATTAGCCGTAATCAGCTTTTTTAGTCGCGGTCCGCGGATGCGGTGGTTGGTTGAAAGCACCCGCCGTCGCGGAGAGAGCTGGTTTGAGCGTAAGGTCACGGAGAGAGGAGGGGGAGCGCGTTCGCTCGTGCTGTGATGATGGTGGGATATGGTGGAGAAGGCTTGACTCACACGTGTCTGAAAGGAGAAGTGAGGAGGAGAGAAAATCTGAAATTCATAGGATTTTTTTGTAGTACAACATTGCATTTATTGACTAAATTTTTTTTTACATATTTTACATACATTGTTTTGCATATGTTATATTTTTTGTACAAATAAATTTAAATTTTTCGCTGTTGTACATATCCGTAAGGCAAAGAGAGTCGGAGACAGATATCTCCGCTTCTCTAAAACGATGCTACACGCCTGATGCCTTCGTAATTAAGTTTGATACAGGAAGTCTCCTCGTCCCGATTGTTCTCCCGTTTCAAATTATTTTCAATAAGCTCTTTTATGCTATCGAAATTAATTTTTAACGAATTTGCATAATTGAGCGAAATCCCCTTTATTTTACAGCTTTCGAACGTTTCACCCGTGGGAAGGACACGTCCTCGATAACTGTAAAACTTGGGCCCACCTGATATAAAACTCTCGATGTATGGATCAGCGCCGGATGATTTTAATTCGTCCGTCATATCACCGAGTAATATATCGAGTGACGGCTTGTATGCGTCTTGTTCTCGGACTGGACTTCGTTATCCGATTCGCTGCCACGTACTGTTGAGAAATCATTAAGATGAAAAATATATTTTTTAACAATTGTGACGTTGTGCTTTGCCACGTCACAAAGCACAGATAGAATTTAAAAAGACTCGGAGGCAGCCAGCAGATTTGTCCTTCCACCTCGCACATCGTACAACAATTTTTATAATTTTTCCTATCGCTTATTATTTTTTATTTTTTTTTCGAGCTATGTATGCACTATTAACGCGCGCCGATGTCAACCATCTTCCAATAGTTGGGACTACGTCACCAACAGCAGACGATTTCGACATCGGATCTCTCGGCTCGAACGACCGGCAAGGCACCTCACCGGCGAACTGAAAGCTAAGTCTTACTTTTTGATTTCTTTTTTTATCATTATCACATCTGATAATAAATTTTAGGCATTTCTAGCCGATATTTAAATTTAGCTTTTGTCCAATTTTGGCCAAGCATTATTTTTGGAACATGTGGTTTCCTGGTCCCTTGCAAGCTCGCTTGCATTTTTGCATCTTCCTGCTTTGCGGCAGTTTTGCATTATATTTTTCAGCAGGTTGCTGCCGTAATATTTCTGGCATCGAAACGGCTTGTGAAATATTCGCCTTCTATGCGATTCACTCGCTCATGTTTCGATTGCATTGTTTATCGTACTTGTTGTTATTGCCAAGTACTTGCTTTCTGTACGTAAATACAATTTACTGTAAGATTTTGATCTTTTAGGTTCGCCGAAGGTTATTCTGCCGGAATTCGCCACATGGTCGCTTCGAGCTCGAGAAATCATCCGATGAATCCCAGCCAATCAATCTCGCACTACGAGGATGACTCCCTACTCTCCAACTGGGGGGAGGAAACTTATATAAGGAGGTTCAACCCCGTACTCGAGGACTTCTCTTCTGGCTGCCAGCTTCAAGACATCTGCGCCGCGAAGTTGCTCTGTGCTTATTATAAATTTTCTTTACTTAGTCCGCGGAGCGTAAAAGTTCATTATATTCTTTTTTTGTTCGAGTTTCTTTAATTTTGTATAATTGCGTACTGTTCTTTTATTTGCTTGTCTAGGCCCGGTGTTTCGTCAAAATCAACCGATACGGCGGAAAGCTACAAAAGAGTAAGACTCGCTCAATTCGCGCAATTGTTACAACTGCCGTTTGAAGACAAAAATTTAGTAAAATTAGCCAAGTTTTCTTTTGCGCAGCTACGTCACGCGATTTTAGTGATTTGCAAATTTTAAGAAAAGTGTCTCCGATTTAAATATTGTACTCGCGATTTACTAGTTTGTTATAACCGCGTGGTGGAGTTTATTCTTGGCCAAATTCAATTCCTTTCAAATCTACATTTTTCGAGATTGTAACTACATTTTCTTTTGGTGCCTATCGAGGCAAATTATTATTTTCAATCTCTTTTGTTAAACTCAAAACTTTAATTGTACTGAGAACTATTCAAATTCTAATTAAATTTGTTATTGTGAGTTATCTAAATTTTGCTCATTATTTTGAATGTTCTCCTTGCATGGTTGTATCGTTTGAAATCCTAACCTGTCGATCACAGCTCTAGTCGTTCGACCTCACGACTCTACCGTCTGCCTGGTCGAGTCTAATAAATTTTGATCTATTTAAAATTCTATTTGTTCTGAGTGACGCTGCTCAGTTTTATAATATTGTATTTCTGCGTCTGGCGCCCTTATAATTGTTTATCAAGGATGTCAATTTTGTTGACAGTCCTCGAAATTATTCTGATCAATTTTGATTTTAATTTAGTTCTTTTCTTTTTCGTTTTATTTCTGGTTCTAGCGTACCGAGGCGATTGGAGGTTGCAGTCCCCACGCAATCTTTAAACCCCCCCGTTACACAATAAAAATAAAAAATACTGAAAAATAAAACTTGCCGCGGTTCACGCTCAGCTCTCTTTTTCTCGATGACGAACGACGCCAATAAGAATCGGCTATGCGTATGGCGTGCTTACGCAGCTCAGCCGCAGAGGATTCATTCTCGCGCGCTCCCGCAGCATTGTCCCTGGCTTTGTCGGTTTCACTGCTCTCAGAGGGTTCATCGTCCATATTGTCGGTATGTATTGTGGTGAAACGCGCTCACACGGAGCAGACACCGAAGGTGTCTTTTCGCCGCCGATGCGAGTGCGCTTACGGCACGGTCGCACGTCGCAAGATGACCGCGACGACGTTCGCGGTCACTCTCTTAGAAACCCGAGTCTCCGCGCCTTCGGAGACACGGTCGACGGTGCACTCGCGGGTGCACCGACACGAGAAACCACGCGCACGAGTCACCGCACTGACTCGTGTAAGAGAGAGAGAATTATCAGCGAGTCGCGATCGAACCGGCGTTCGATCACGCGCATACAATAAGAGGCCCACGCACGCTCACGTGGGCCACGCAAATTACAAACAACTTACGTTGCGTTGTACGCTGGAAAAGGCGAGGGTTAAACGGGGCTCGCGTCCCCGGACGTCTATCGCCGTGTACGCCGATAAACCGTCGTCGCTCTCGGCTTCCAAACGATGCTGCCTCGCGCCTAGTCTGCCCCTCGTACATACTAGCACTCTCGTTCTCACGCTCGCGCTCGAACACCAAGTTCGCGCTTTCCCGATCTAGACCGGAGTGCCTGGTCCTTGTGCGCATCGATCCACCCAGTGTCGATCGCGCCCCTCCCTTCTCGCTCTTTCTTTTCGACGTTGCCGTATGCGCAACTCCGCGGCGCATACGGCCCTCGTCCGAAAGAGTCGCTTTCGCTGCGACTCTGGCTCGCGGAGACGCGTGAAGGTTCTGCAATGGAATCTCCATGCGTCACAAAACATAATATTTATTTATTTTCTTTCTATTCTGAATCTGAGGGTTCAGAATCTGTTAATACATTTTCTAATTGCCTATTCTCTATAGGTAAATCTATTAACATAGATAATACTTCTAATGGAAATCTTTTTTTTACTAATTTTTACAAAATTGCTTATTACTGCTTTTTTCGATTCATTTGTTATTTCTTCACTTTTTTTAATGGTATTATGTAACTCTAAACGAGTTATTTCAATCATTTTATCTAAAACGTATTAAATACAATCTCACTGTATTAAAGAAAAGGATTAAATAGTTAGTTTAGTATATCAAGTACTTACAATACTTACATATAAATATTTTAAAAAATTGATACACTCAAATACATTTTTTAAAAAAGCGAGCGGATATGAGCGGCTCTACTGTAAAGATTTCAATTGGATAACTCTTCAACTTGAAAAGTACACATCAACCTAAGGGTCGAGGCGTGACAAACATTATTAATTTTATCAATTTATTAAAAAAGAAAGAAAAAATTAGTATTTTCTTACACTTAAATGTATCTGGGATAATCTTGAGTACTCTGTTGCATAAATAATAGTGCAGAATTTCAAGAATATATACTAATTAAGTAGATTAAGCATCTACGAACTGTAAAAGTATTTTAATTTTATTTGCGCATGACATAGTGCAAAAAGGTGTAAAGTAATTAAAAGAACGTACAATGGGTGGAGTAGATTTACATGACCAACGATGCAATACAATAGAGCCTATTATACGTTCAAAGAAATGGACATGGGTAAGATTCACTCGCATTATACAATCGTCACTCACGAACGCGATCATTGTGTATAACAAATGTAATGAAGGTAGTGCTCCAGTTGTGACTACGAAAGATTTTTCGAGGAACGTAGCTCAGGATTACATGGGCAAAGGAAAGAAAAATATTAATCACAAAATAGAAAAAAAAGATTTGTAACGCTACTGTGGTACCGTCAATTGTAAGATCCGAACAAAAAAATTCTGTAATGCATGTGATAAGTATTTCTGTGAAATATGTTTAAAAAAATCGCATGCGAAATTTAAATAAAACAGTTAAAATCATCAGAAAAAGTAAAAGAATTTAAAAATATTAAAAAACCAGAAAAAAAACAAAAACAAAACAAAAACAAAAAAAAAACAAAAAAAAACAAAAAAAAAAGAAAAGATTCTGAAGATCACCCACCTCCACGTGGTGAGAATTGGGCAACTTAGGAGAGACTCGAGCAATTCCCTAAGGCTGAGGGTCACGAATAATTGATTTTTCTTTGAACAAGCATTACACTGTATCCATCATCTTGAATTTCATAACTTTGAGATAAGAATTGTGATCAGCGATCCCAAAACACTTATATGGCATCATAGATTTTCCAAAATAAACCAAAAGTCGTAGTTTTCAATCTGAATGAACACCATACTGGATTTCGTGATTTTGACATCAGAATCGTGATCAGCGATCCCGAAAACCCTTATGTCATTACTGATTTTCCAAAATAAACCAAAAGTCGTGGTTTTCATTCTGAACGGACGCCATCTTGAATTTCGTGATTTCGGCGTCAGAATCGTGATCAGCGACGGCAAAAACCTTTGTATCGTCACTGATTTTCCAAAATTATACATTTCAATATTATATTCTGAAACGAGTCTAAAAAGTGAAATTTGACCCTATAAATTTTGTCATTTTGGGTAATTTTGACATTAAAAAAGGTCAAATTAAAATGTTCTCAATGGTAATTCTTTAAGTACAACTCTCGAGTGCACATTTGTCGTGACTCTACAGTTATGAAAATGCCGATAACAATATTTAAATCGTAATTTAAAAAATTTTTGTTAAAAAAAATCTGCATTTTTTTATGTTTTTTGTTAAAAAAACAATAGTTAAACAATTTTTTTCGAAAATTCTGACTACACCATTCGAAAGAGCGACCTTAAAAACATAAAGATGTGTCATTACGAGATCATTTTCAATACATTTTCTATGATTATTATGATCCCGAATATGTGGGCATATTCACAGTACATTTGAGCGTTAAAGGGTTAATGCCTAAGCAATTAAAAACTCTAAATATAGCCAAAGTTTCTATAAGAGGAAAAATAAAAAGTTGGTTATTAAATAGTAAAATTGACTACAATATGATGTAACTAAAAAGTTTAT